>PVIU01005041.1:69244-118892 GCA_004026605.1 Ondatra zibethicus
AAAAAAAAAAAAAAAAAAAAAAAAAAAAAAAAAAAAAAAAAAAAAAAAAAAAAAAAAAAAAAAAAAAAAAAAAAAAAAAAAAAAAAAAAAAAAAAAAAAAAAAAAAAAAAAAAAAAAAAAAAAAAAGAAAATTAACGACTAATCAGTGTGCTGAAACAGCGCTGAAGTGGTTTCTACTGTGAGAAACGACCTTTGTCAGTCGAGTCAGGTGGGCCTTGGACTAAAGTCAAATTGCCGCCTATGCACAAAGTTAGAGATTTTTTTAAATCATTTCTCCCTATTTCATAAGACCAGGCATACACACACCTTATCTCAAGTTCAATGTCTTTATTCATAGTATAATATGTGGTTTCTAGATGACCTCATTCAGGCTGACGAACACTTTGACAGTAAGACTGCTGTCACATTTCATTGTCCTTTGTGGACTGCTAAGCTTCCGCTGAGCCTGGATGAGGGGTGTGTGTTGCCCTTGGTCCTCCATCTCAGCATAGCATGTCCCTGATCTCAAGAGCAGCTAGATAAAATGAGCAAGCGCACTGAGCTGCCGTCCTGAAGAGGCAATGCCAAGGATGCTTTTGTTCCATTTAGGGAGGGTCTCCCTGTGTAGCATAGGTTGGCTGCAGGTTCACAGCCCTCACTGGGGGCAGAGGAGGATGCTGTGGCTAGTCCTCCTGACTGAACTTGGGGCTTGACATTTCAGCCATACAGAGTCTGCCTGTCCCTGACTCCCAGTGCTGTTGTTAAGACACACACAGGCATCCCCGGCTCTTACACGAGAGTTTGGAATTTCAGCTCAAGTCCTGTTGCTGTTACAGCAAGCACCCTCACCCACTGAGCCATTTCCCCAACCACTAAAGAACACATCTTTAACAATAGCTTAACAATGGATTCTTTCTGCGTGTGACAGACCCAGGCATCTCTTCCTTCAGGTCATATGGAATTCCAGTGGTCCATGTGCCTTATTACTGATCCCTGTGTGATTTTCTCAGTTAAATTTCACTTGGCGTTGCAGACCTGCTGGGAGCAGTGGCACTAGAGAGGCAGAGGCAGGTAAATCTCTGAATTCAAGGCCAACCTGGTCTACATAGCAAGTAGGCTAGGCTAGGAAAGGCTGCACAGCGAAATCCTGTCTCAAAAAAAAAAATGTTGTCTTTACTGGGCTACACTTTGAGAAGTAGGCGCTCTGAGGCTGCTCACTTATCTGTTCCAGCCTGATTTCGTCTACTCCTCCATGGTCTTGCTTCCAAATAATAATAAGCCTTTTACATGTAGGAAGGGCCTTGGCCTCACATATCGGAGAACAGAGTCAAGCACAGTTCCCAAAACTGCTTCTCCCTGTCAAGCAGTACAAAAAGAGCTCCATTGTGTGGTCCAAGTTAAACTCTCGAAGAATCCCTATCTGTGTAGCCTTACTCTAGTGTCTTTGCTCTTTACTCCTGGAAGCTTTGTGTGATCAGCAATGCTTCATTCACAGCATTGCAAACAATCAAGGTGCTACTGAGTTCATTTCCTGTAATCCTTCCTGCACACCTCACAGTAGGACCCTCTCCCCAGCTATGGGGTTTCTCACAGTAGGACCGTCTCCCCAGCTATGGGGTTTCTCACAGTAGGACCGTCTCCCCAGCTATGGGTTTCCTCACAGTAGGACCATCTCCCAGCTATGGGTTTCCTCACAGTAGGACCATCTCATCAGCTTTGAGTTTTCTGATTAGTAGGGTTTTTTTCCCTCACTTCTCTGTACTTGCTTTCTTTACCCCTTAAGACTTGATTAAGCCTGCTAATTAAGGGATCCAATGCAGTCTTCCCATAAGTACCTACCACCTGTAGGTATTTACTTCAGAACAAGCCAGGAAGAACCTAATGGAATTCCTTCTCATGGTCATACAAGTAATCAGTTTCCATTGGCTCTCGGCTCTGCCTGGAACTAATGGCCTGCTGTGCTTCCTGTTCTGATGGCAGGTCAAGTTCTGGTCCCAACATATTTCCTTCATTCTGGTTGGAATAATCATTGTCACATCCATCAGAGGACTGCTGATCACTCTGACCAAGGTATGTTGCATCACAGTGTTTAGATCCTTATTTAATTACATGACTTCTGAGTTAGGTCCTGCACACTAGTCTTGAATAACTCAGAGGACATCCAGAAAAATAAAGAGACTATTAAACTGTAAGGTGTGGTTCAGGTAAGGCATAGTCTCCCGGCCACAGGCCGTTCCAACAGCCATAGAAATCAGGGATCCCCTCTGCTCATTGAGCCGTCATCACCTACAGCCAAACTTGGCACATGGTATTCAGCAGGTATTTAGGAAAAACGCCAGACAGACATTCAGGGTTAGAATGATTAGAAGTCACAGTGAGGGAGATAAGAACACTCAACTCTTTCCTGAGCAACATAAGGAAGACCACGTGGTGGTGAAAAGTGGATCCTCTCTGGTAGAAGATCCAAACAGTGAGAGAGAAATTGAGAGGAGGGGACTCCCAACATCAAACACAATCCAAGAAGAGCTCAGGAGCCTTAACAGCGGTGGGTGCTTGGAGTGGCCCAAAATTGTGGTTTAGTGTTGTGATGTTGAAGGCATTAGTTTCTGAAATTTAACAGTAGAGGCTTACTTTGTTGTTTCACACATAAAACCACCAAACATCTCAGAGGGAAACTGGTTTCTCTTGTATTTTAAGTCCCTCTCTATAGCCTTAACCTCTGAACTGGCTGTATTTTTGTGCCGGGAAAGAGAAGCTATTAAAGGCTAATCGTGTAGCATCGTGTGCATGGCAGGAACCCATCTGTGCCGCCCTTGCTCATCCCCTCCCTTTCTCCACAGTTCTTTTATGCCATCTCCAGCAGTAAGTCCTCCAATGTCATTGTCCTGCTGTTAGCACAGATAATGGTAAGTTTAATGATCTTCCTTTGTGTCTAGGACTGTAAAATGCCAGAAATGTGATTTTGTTGGGGAGGGTCTTTGTTGTTTGAGACAAAGTCTCGTGTGGTCCTTGCTGGCCACAAGTCTTCTACATAGTGAAGGGTAGACTTGAACTCCTGATCTTTCTGTTTCTCCTTCCCAAGTGCTGGGGTTTCAGACATGCACCACCACAGCCAGCTTAGAAATGTTTGGGTTTTGTTTTGTTGGGGGGGGTGTATTTGTGTGTACACTTTAGTCCAGTTGCACCTGGAACTGAAGTTATAGGCAGTTGTAAGGCACCGATGTGTGTGCTAGGAACCAGACTTGGGTTCTTTGTCACCGCTGAGCCATCTCCAGCTCAGAAATGTTAAACTGTTTGAGTTGGGCCTGTACGGTGGCTTGCACAGTGAGTCACCGTGGTTGCCTCCAGGCCTGATGACCTGAGTTCTGTACCCAGACCCACGTGGTAGAAGGAGAACCAACTCAGGCAAGTTGTCCTCTGGTCAGATGCACACGAGGAAGACACACACCCACGTGCACATGAGAAAGACACACACCCATATACACAAATCATTTAAGAATTTTCATTCATTTATGTGTATGGGTGTTTTACCTACATGTATGTATATATACCATGTGTGTGCCTGGTGCCCATAGAGGCCAGAAGAGGGTGTTCAGGCCCCTGGGACTAGAGGTACAGATGGTGAGCCTCCACAGGGGTCCTAGGAATCAAACCAAGATCCTCTGAAAAAGCAGCCAGTCTTAACCACTGTAGTCTCTCCAAATCCATTAAATTTTAAAAACAGTATTAAAGTTTGCCCTGGCTTGTCCCTGGAAACACCGAGTAACTTCTGAATTAATTTGCAGGGCATGTACTTTGTCTCTTCCGTGCTGCTGATCCGAATGAGCATGCCCCCAGAATACCGCACCATAATCACAGAAGTCCTGGGGGAACTCCAGTTCAACTTCTATCACCGCTGGTTTGATGTCATCTTCCTCGTCAGTGCCCTCTCCAGCATTCTGTTCCTCTATCTGGCTCACAAGCAGGCACCAGAGAAACATATGGCACCCTGAACTGAGACCCACTGCAAACTGAGAAAAGGAGATACAATGGGCGCTGCCAAGGCCTTAAATCCTTTAAGCAGAGGAGCTGCTGGGGTAGTTTAGTCTACCTCCAGCACAGCCTTCCTCCTGCGCGATCCTGGAATCCTAAGTAGCTTAGGCTGAGGCACAGGAGGGAGCAAACCACCCCCCACAACATTCAGCAGGGAGCCTGTGTGGGTCTGAGGCTGTGCAAATGAGGAGGGTAAGGGTCAGGGCCGGAGGAGACCCTGGTGCTCCTCAGGTGCCTTCGTTTGAAAAATTTAGTAAAATCAGAGTTTGTAACACTGTGGCCTTGGGTTTACTTATCAGTCCCAGCTTGGTGTGCTGTGTTATTGTGGTCTAATGTGAATACATCTCTCCCTCCCCACCCGACTTTACCCAGAAAAATACCAAAGGTTGTCTGTTCTTTTCTGGAAAAGGGATGGTAAGCAACTGATAGATTTTACCAGAAGATTTAGGTGTACCATTTTTTATTTCCTTTTTAAATCAGTGAAGAGTGGCTACCCTGCGCTAATCCAGTGATGGGGTCTCGGGTCCTTTTCCCTCTGCTGTGGGATGAGACACTGGGCTGCTGTTAGCTGCAACAAGCCCTGTCCCATCCTGGAACACAAGCTCTCCATTTGTAGAAGGAAGGTGGTGTTGGTTTAATACTCAAATGCAATGTAAGACAATTCTGAAATGTATTGCCTGGAAGTCTCCTTTTATTACTAATGTCGTAGCATTTATTTTGCCATTTGGGGCTTCTAGAAGCAAATGGAAAAGCACGAAATGTTTATAGAAAACAAAGACATTGTTCAAATTGAGATCCTGTTAGCCAGCAGGGAAGTCGCAAGCAACTCGAAAAGCACTTTACTAATCTAATGCTGCTTGGCCACAGCATTGCTACAGAAGCACGCCGCTCACAGGACGTCTGCTTGAGCCTTTAATTAGCCGCACTCACACACACACAAATGAGTATCTCCAGTGCTCAAGAAGCGTACAGAAGAGCTTTCATCAACAGCAGTGGGAAGTTGCACTTTGGAAGATATCACATAGAAAGAACCTGGCCGCTCCCTCTAGCTAGGTTGAGCAGCCCTTCCAACAGCAGTCACGTGGCACAAGTGATTCCAAAGGTCTAACTGGGTCAGCAGAGAGCTCCTTCCTTGGAAAGGCAGTTCCTGGACATGGAAGAAATCTGGCAGCCAAAACCATCATTCGTTCTCATCACATCTCTGTGTCTTCAGAGTTGGAAGAAGAAAGCGAGGCTGTGCTGTAAGTCTGTGTAAGAGAAAACCAAGGGTTTACACCTCAGAGTGTGAGCAGCAGGGGAGCGTGGCCTGCGCTAGACTGCATGCTTAAGGCAGGGAGGAGAGCCATGCACTTGTAGAAGGCATGAGCTGGCATCTATGCTTGGTTTCCTTTTTAATGCAAACTATTACTATTCAACACAAAGTCATTGTCATATATGTATATCTATGTATATATGCAATCAGTTTTCTATAGGCCACTATAATGCTATAATTGACAATACCTATCGGTAGACTAATACAGTGGGAAGGAAGAGTGCAGAGAGATTTTCATCAGAAGCCTGACTGACATAAATTTCCTTTTATAAACTTGGATGTCAGTTCATTTTTAAATCCCAAGTTTATCTATAAAGAAAAAAAATGACTAGAAAAAATTCTGACAAAAAATAATTGTAAAACCTGCTCCTTAATACTGCCCCGAACCACCTGTTTTCACTCGCTGTGAGCCAGGCACTGTCCGAACACTTCATTCTGAAAACGGCTGTACACAGAGCCCTGTTTTATAAAGCTAAAGCACAGGACCAGGAAATCCCGGTGTGTGGCAGAGCCAGAGCTGGTTCTACAGAATCGAGTCAGGTTCTTTTGGTGACCTCTGTCATGTTCCTGATAAAAGCTTCATCTACGGCTTACTTGCCAACCGCATGCTAAGAAAATAACTTCACAAGTCACAATCCCAGCACAAGGGGACTGTGAGTTCTAGACCACCCTGTGCTCCACACTGAGGCCGCATGTCTAAGAAGACAATAAATTTGTCCTCATACAACCTCCTCTCCTCACAGAACCCTGACAGGTTGGCTACCCTGTGTTACTTTTGGGGAACAGGCACTGGGGACTGTATCCCGGAGAAGCAGGTCGCCACTCACTCGCTCTTTTGCTGGGTGGTAGTCAGGCTGGGGTTCCGCTGCCTTTTCTCCTTCGCCACCAGGGCTAGCGACCAGGGGGTCAGCCATAGAGGAAACAATGGGGATTTTCTTAGCTCGGAAGTAGTCGTAGGCCTTCTTTCCACAGACCAAGAGGGTGACATGCTCGCTGCTGCCCCTGATTCTGCCCACCACCTCCTCGTAGGGCTCGTCTTGCACACTCTCCCCATTCACTTCAATGATGATGTCCTCATCCTCCAGCCCAGCCTTGTCAGCAGGGCCGCCCTCCTGCACCTGTGAGCACAAGTTCCGAGTGTCCCTTCCAAACATGGGTGAGGATGCCACCTCTTTCTCCTTCAGGGGCTACACCCCCTCTACTCCGCACTGGTCGAGCACCATACTGAACATCTTTGGGCTGAAGGCATTAGGCCCCTGCTGTAATTATAAATCTGCTGCCCTGCCCTGTCGCCTGGGTACCCTGTCCCTTTAAGAGAAAAAGTCTGCCTACCCCCAATTTCCCCGTTCCCCTGCCAAGGCAAGCTGATCTGTGCCTCTCTCCTTCTGAAGAGGCAACCTCTGCCTCTCCCTTCCCCCTTTCTTTCCTCTTCTCTCTTTTTCTCTCTTCCCTCCATAATCCCCTTACTGTTACACCCCTCCCAATACCCACTAAATAAACTCTTTACGCAAGCTGTCTCCCACCCGCTGCAGTCTCCCACCCGCCAGGAGACCTGTCAGGGTCACGCCACCATAAATCATAACTGCCCTCCCTACCTGGAGAGCTGCAGTGGTCTCACTGCCACCCCTGCAGGGTACAGGCACCAAGACATATGCACAAAAGCAGACAGGTAGCACTCCCGGAGGTAGGGATGTGACTGCATCTAGTATTTTGTCAACTCAGGGCTTGCCCTGAAAGTCCTGACCCTAACTGGCCGTGTCTGCTGGGCTGCTGGGACCAGTTACCATACCTCTTTGACAAAGGAGCCTGGCTGACCCTGAATGGCGTTCAGGTGGAAGCCATAGCTGTCATCGACTTTGATCAACCTACAGAGCTTGGGTTTGTAATCTGCATCCTCTGTGGCGTCTGAGCGTGTGGCCTCCAGAGGATCAGGGACAGGAGCTGGAGCTTCCTTGACAGACCCGTTAGGCAGTTCTTGGCTTTGGCAGTAGAGCAGTGGAGAAAAACGAGCCTTTTGAAAAGAAAGGGAAAAAAACATACGAGTAGTTAGACTTCATTAAATGTGATGGCTTAATACACAGGGTGTCATACATGTCTGTTCTTCTATTGTAGACTCTAAAGTTTCTCCACCACAGTCAGAGAAGTAGAAATATGTATATATACACAGACAGGTGCATAAGATAGAAACAGTATAGAGTTCTGTACCAAACCACAAGCTTATCTAACAGAATTACTAGCTTAACTCCACCAAAGCAGCTGATCACTAAACACCGCCTACACTCATGTGGGGCACCTGTGAGGCTGGTCCAAGTAGGCCCTCCCTTGCCCGTCAGGGAAACGGTCTTTAAGCACGTATAGAACCTAAAAGGTAGTGGGCGGTGGTGGCACACGCCTTTAATCCCAGCACTTGGGAGGCAGAGACTAGTGGGTCTCTGAGTCTGAGGCCAGCCGGGTCTACAGAGTGAGTTCTAGGACAGCCAGGGCTACACAGAGAAAACCTGTCTCGAAAAACCAAAAGAAGAAACATGTTCTGTGGCTAGCTGAAGACACAAAGCCATCGGAAAAGACCAGCTCCACACACTAATGATGGAGAGGTGAGCACATACAGTAGCAAATGTGGGCTCCATCCCTCAGCTGCTTGCTGTCTCTAGTGCTGGCTTTGGTTATGATCAACTTTGCTGTTTATCTTAGCACTCCTCTCATGCCAAGCTTCCTCCTGTCTCTAAATACTTCCGGTCCCTCCCACTGTCACAGCCACCGGCCTGAAGACGGCAACATGATGGCCCGAACTGGATGCTTGAGCAGGCGCATCCCTGATGCCTGTGTTTGTTCCAGTTTGCTCTGGTGCTTTCCTGCTTCCCTTGTGTAGGTATCCTCAGGAACACCTGCTAACTCTTGAGACAGGTCTCGTTGGCCTGCAGCTCACCCACTAGTTTAGCCTGGCCTGCCAAGCATGCCCCAGGGGCCTGTCTTTGCCTCACCAGCACTGCTGCCAAGCTCAGCATCTCAGCACAAGTCCTGGGGGTCAAACTCAAGTCCTCGCCCTTTTGGGGCAAGCACTTTATCAGCTGAGCTAAATCCCCATCCTGGTTTTTAATTTGTATTTTAATAGAGTTAACTCAGCTGGCTGAAGATTTTGCCTGATTTAGGGGCTAGGATTTGGACGTGCTATGGACGTGCTCAGCAGTTAAATTGAGTTCAGCGGGTGTCCAGGACATTTGTTAATCAATGAGGGAGGAACACTGTCCACCTCATCACTGTAGGAGCTTAGCAAGAATGAGATGTGGGAGTCATCTGCCTTCCTGCCCTCATCACCTTGGAAGCCAGCTCCATGCCACCCTCAGTGATGTTGACAGACGGTCCACCTTGGAGGCTGGAAGACTTGGGAAATGGGTGACTCGTTACCCCTGAGCTCTTCCAGCAGGCAGAGCAGCTGTGCCTGCCTGGGGACGGCTGCTGGTGTCAGCCCGCAGCATGAAAGCGGCGCCAGGAAGGCTTTATCCATCTTTTGAGAACTCGTGACTTCCCGCCAGGAATTGTTAGGGGTGTCTCATTCACTACCATATCTCAGAAAGCCACCCCACCCCCACACCAGCCCACGAAGCCCACCTTGGAGAGTGGGCCGACTAAAACCCAGAATTCTGTCATAGAGTTTTTTTCCCCTCAGGAATTACAAGAAAATCCTCAATGCCGGTCTCAGCTTACAAACATCAAAACCGTGGCTTGCAGAAGTTAAGTTTGTCCCCATTTCTAACAACTATGGTTGTTCTTAAGAAATAGCTCCCTGGAGTTTACATCATGGAAATAGCCTTTCAAATTCTTTTCTTTATTTATTAAAAAAGAAAAGAAAGAAAAAAGAGGAACAAACAGATGTATTTGGGCTGGTTAGTAATTCGTGTTTACTGCCTGCCAATCTTCCTCTCCTCGAAGCCTGTCCTGCTTCAAGGTAACCGCAGTGTCCCCCTAACTCTTCCATCATCACCTTTTTGGGTGCAGAACTTTGTCAGAATAGGTTCTAAGAACTGGACGCAATATGAGTTCAGCAACCATACATGGGAGACATCCACATGGGCTAAGGAGTAGCTAGATTAACCCTTTCCCTACCCTTCATGGTACCTTACAAACCCAGAAAGCTGGAGCTCAGACCAGCCCCCCATCATTCCACTGCTGGTGTTTCCATGGCTGCTCTGACTACCTCTAGAAGCCAGTTAATGTAACCTTAAATTGTTTGGGGGGCGGCTTTTTGGAGTACCAAATGTATTCTCGACATTTCCTATTCAATTTACTTTCAAGATAGAATAGTACTTTAAAACCATCTCTGTTCTGTCTTGTTCATTTTTATTCTTCCTAATCTGAATAGGAGGGTGTGTGTTCCTGGGTGTGCAGGGACACACACAAGCTTGGGTGTCCTTCTGCCTTGCCTCTTCTATGGCAGGCTCTCTCAGTGGCCTGGCACTCCCCCATTAGGCTAGACTGGCCGGCCCCTGGGCTCAGAAATCCACCTGTCACCACCTCTCCAGCACTAGGATCACAGCACACACACTGCCACACCCGGCTTTGTTACAGAGGCGCTGGAGAGCAAACTCAGATCCTCAAGCAAGGTGAGGACTTTGGATTGAGCTATCGCCCCAGCCTCAGGCTGGATATTCTGAATGTTAATCATATCCTCCTGTCAATTATCCAGCATTCCTTTAACTCCTCTGGGAATATATTAAACACGTCTCCATGTCAATGTAATAAATCAGATGTGTGTGTGCCACTACAGACTTCTGTTCTGACATTCTCCCAATACCAGCGATTCTCTAGGTGTGGTTATTCAGCGAGCTAACACATCCATTCTTTTTTCTACCATCCAATTAATTCTTTAATCTTGTTTACAAAAGTATCTTGGAAAACCTAATCAAGATTTAAGAGAACGTATATGGTCTGGTGAATCGACTCTGAGAGCTCGCATTCAGATACTGGTGAGCTCTGCTAAGCTGGGCATCTAAGTTTACTTTCCAAGCACTGAAAAGAGGCCAGTAGCTCCACCCAAACTCTTCCTCCCAATGCCACGGCCCTGAGGAACTTCTGTTACTGTGTAACACACAGAAGAAGACTATTTATCCCTGTGACCAACATTCAGCAAGGCAGATAGCACTTGGACCCCCACACATCTGCTAAACTGGACTGAACCCCAGTCCTCATGATAAAGTAATAGAAAACATTAACACTGGGGGTAGAGATACTCAGGGGTCGAGAGCACATGCCACTCTTCCAAAGGACCCAAGCTTGGTTCCCAGCACCCACATCCAAAGGCTTACAGTTGCCTGTAACTCTACCTCCAGGGGACCCAACACCTTCTTTCGGACTCTGCTCTCATGTACACATGCCCACACACAGCCACACATATGCACGTAATCTAAAAGTTATGAGAACAAATCTTTTTTAAAAGCCTTACCACATGCAAAGAGCTGCCATAATACAAAGAGGGAGTGGGGGCTCTTCATCGGCTTGTTCAAGGTGAACCTGTTTCTACTGTGTTTACCGAGGACAATGTGGGTGAGAACCCCCAGGCAGCAGCTGTGTCTCCAGTGATTAGAGCTTCCAGCACTGTGGAGGGGTTGGAAGGCTGCAGGCCCAGAGCCTAGTTTCTCTAGGGTGATCTCTAGCCCCAACGTTGATTCCGTGCCCACCTCTAACATTCTGATAAGCAAGGTGGAGTGTATAAATAAGCCTGTTCTTCATCAACCAAAGGGCCACATGCTGTCACATGGTGTCTGAGGCCTCCGCCTCACTGTAACCTGCCTCTGTTTCCACAAATGTATTTTTAGGCCTTGATTTATTATACCTTTCTTTGTTCTGTTAATATAAAAACTCCATTAAATTGTTTCCATGCTGGAGCGTGGTGGGACTTGGGGTAATCTAAATCTGTTCTCGGACCATGGCCACTCCAATTTAACTCCAAAATAAATTCCTATTCCTTCTGAGGTGAGAGCTGTGGTTTTGCATCATCAACAACAATGAACTAATAAACCTTTCTAGATCTTTACTCAAGACTGAGGAAGCTTGCTGAGCAACAATATCACATCCACATAGCAGGGCTGGAGAAACGGCTCAGCCGTTAGGAGTGCTCACCTCTTACAGAGGACCCAAGTTCGGTTCCCAGTGCTCACAACAGGCTGCTTACAACCCCCTGTAACTCCAGTTCCAGGAGATCTGCCACCCTCTTCCAACCTCGGCACCGGTGTGCACATGTGCATGCATGCACATGCATATACACACATGCAGACTCACACATAAAAATGAATCTAAAACCAAATAAATCTGCCAGCTTGGAGACATCCGGGCCACCTCTGTCCGGTTTTAGATTCCTGTTCTTCATAGCTTATCCCAGATATCAGCAAGAGTAATTCTTCAGCTAATTTACAAATTCAAAGTTTTTAGTCCAGGAATTTATAGCTCATTTAACACTCACGTCACTACCAATGTGAGCCACTATTTGACCTTAATGGTTGCTATGCTCCTTCCAGGCTGAAGAACAAAGTAACAAAGCTCAAGGTCGGGGGGTGTGAGTGAAGGGACCCAGCCTTAATGCATGGATATATGCATGGATAGATATTCATTATATTGAATATATACATTACTGGATTAACTTACCAGTCTATAGATGCTGTCTGCCTCTTTGTCCACCACCAACAGTGTAGTCTGGTCTCCGCCCTTCTTTATCATTTCCACCACGCTGTCATGATCAAGGGCTTCTACAGACTCTCCATTGACAGCAACTACCAAGTCATTGTTCTTCAAGCCAGCTGCCTCTGCTGGGCTCCCAGACTCTATGTCCTTGATGACTTGACCTACCCTCCCCACAGGAAGAAAAGTTACCAGAAAAACCTCCAAACAAATAAATAAGCTCTGGGATTTCTACTGGATCCCAGGCCTGAAGGAATAGGTATAAAAGGCATGCTGAATCAAACCCCGCCCATCTCTCCTGCACCGCGGGGGCCCACAAATCTACTCTTTAGCCTGTTCCTGGACCAAACTGAGCCTCAGAAAATGAGAAGATCTTAAAAGACTGAGAACCCAGCGTTTACTAAAAGTAGCTCATGGTTACTTTGGACAAAGTGACAGGCTAAGAGGCTCCTGGGAAGTCAGCGGGCACACTTAAAACCACAATCCATACCCAGCAGTGAGTCACAGAAGGGAAAGGGGCCAGGACTAGCGAAGTGGAAGCAGGAAGGTCCCAAGTTCAAGGCCAGTCTGTCCACAGTGAGACCCTGAGCAAAAGGCAGGGAGGCAGGTGAAGAGCATAAAGGCTTCCGGCCTTTGAACCGGGCTGGCAGTTTAGTAGCCCTATTTGGGGGTCATAGACTGTGCCCCAACAAGCAAAAATTCAGCCACCAGCCCTCCATAAGCTGACCAAAACAGCCAAATTAATAGCAGAAAGGGGAGACTTCTTCAATGCAGCCACCTCGGTAAGGGCAAAGGGATCTAGTGACCACTTCATGTCCATCTTCAGGGTTCTGAAGTGAGGTTAAAGCCCCACCACCACTGGCCCATCCTGTCCTCTTCTGCAAGGTAGTCTGATAAGTTGTGAATTCCTTCTGGGGGCCACCAAGATTTAAACTTTCTCTTTTCCCAGCATGAGATTCCTGAGGGAATTTCCCAAAGCCAGTTCTGTGCAAACTGCTCAACCTTCCACTGAAGGCCATTATGTTAACAGCGTGAGATCACAACACACTTGTGATCCCCAGGAATCAGCAAAGGCTCCGAATTCAGATTTCTTCCAGAGAGCCAAGTTAGTCCCGCCAGTCTATCCAGATCCTAAATTCTGCACGACTTACTCATTACAGAAACTGAAACTCCAGCATCAGGCCGCCTGGGACAATGGGAGCTCTGCCTGGAGCTTGATGACCCAGCACGGAGGATGAGGGACTCGCGGTCTGCTGTCCTGGTGTCTCACCTTTCTGTTCAGGGCTGGCACTCAGGTAGAATCCATAGCCATTGCTTCCCTTCCTGATCATCACCACGCGGGGCTGATGGGGCAGCAGTTTCAAACTGGCCATTTCCCTCTTGAATTGTGTCTTCTGCTCACTGTGACACTTGGCAGTCTCCTTGTCCACAAGGAGGAACATGATATGGCTCCCTGCCTTCTTCACCTGCAGCAATGCACACAGATGAGGGGCAGGGGCCTCCACAAACCATGCTGGCAGGAAGGCTGCCGCGCAGCGCAGAAAGCTCGGGGTGCACGGCCTGAGCACGAATGTTTGAGTTGCTCCCCTAGCCTGACTGGTATTTATCCATCTACTGGGAGGAAAACCATCCAACCACACAGATGTTAACTGAACTCAAGCGGGAGCTCAAATTCTCAGAGCCCAGAAAGATGTGCGGGTGAGAAGGGCGGAATGGCATTTTAGAAAAGAAATAAAGGTCAGCTCTGTCAGATCATCCTACTGAGAGATTGGTTGGTTTTCAAGATTTCATCTTGACCTCGACAAGAGAGTCCTGCTCCGGTCAGCACACTGTGGACCTTCCAATACCTGGCAGGTACAGTTTGATACCCATGACCATCCACGGGATAGAAATACTAAATGGAGACTTCAGAAATCACTAGTAAGCTTAGCGCTGTATTCTGTTTTGAGTAGTGACGAAATCCGTCCCTTGCCACCCACACCACCATCCAGAAGGTACCTAGCAGATCCATCTTTGTGCACCAAACCCGTTAGTCACTGAACGACACAACCATCCACAGAGGGCAAACAATTCTAGGCCTCATCTGTGCTGTTTCTGCCTCTGCACATATATCCACGATAGTTGAATTTACAAGTTGGACACAGTGAATAACGATAAATAATAAGTCCATTTTAACACTGTATTGTAGTAATAGTTATTTGAACTTATGGGCCGTCCATTTCTAGAAGTTTCTATTACTTTCATATGTGGTTGCTACCAAGCAAATGTAAAAATAGAAACGAAGGGGGGGAGCGGGAACCAGAGCCCTGTGAGCACCATCCGTCAGCACCACCAGTGACTCTGTAGAAGGAAGTGGGGGGACCAGAGCCCTGTGAGCACCGTCCGTCCGCACCACCAGTGACTTTGTAGAAGGAAGTGGGGGGACCAGAGCCCTGTGAGCACCGTCCGTCAGCACCACCAGTGACTCTGTAGAAGGAAGTGGGGGGACCAGAGCCCTGTGAGCACCGTCCGTCAGCACCACCAGTGACTCTGTAGAAGGAAGTGGGGGGACCAGAGCCCTGTGAGCACCGTCCGTCCGCACCACCAGTGACTCTGTAGAAGGAAGTGGGGGGACCAGAGCCCTGTGAGCACCGTCCGTCCGCACCACCAGTGACTCTGTAGAAGGAAGTGGGGGGACCAGAGCCCTGTGAGCACTGGAGGTGAGAAACGCGCCCTTTGAATTACCTTCTCCACCACTTCCTCGTGGCTGGCGTTCTCTACGTTTTCTCCATTTACTTCAATCAAGTGGTCGTTGGCCAGGACACCTGCCTTCATGGCCACTCCTTGGGGTGTTATGTCAGTCAGGTACACACCCTTTTTACCTGAAGAAGAGTTGGAGAGAGATTCAGTTGCACAGAAAAGCTACACATCTGGCAATAAAGAGTGCCCTCTGGATACCTTCAGAGCAGACTCAAATCGCCGTGGGCCTTGGCTCTCAACTCAGTTACAGCTCCCAGCACAACACTGGGCACCGCTGTTACCCGGCATGGGTCTGTTGGTGTGAAGAGCAATTCTCAGCCTGACTTAAGGAAAGGCAGGACTCCCAGTGACAAGCTGGTGAGATGGCGCCTGATGCCAAGTCTGACGACCTGGGTTCAACTCCCAGGTCCACAAAGTGGAAGACCAGAACTCCTGTTGTCCCTTGATCCACAACCCATTCAGCATGACATGCACACACACACACACACACACACACCAATGGAAATTTTAAAAATAAATGTCAGGCATTGGCCTCTTGAACCAGAAACTACTGCTTCATATGCATATCTTTGCATCTGTAGGATTAGAAGTCATGCACTCCACTCCTTCCCCTTTCAATGGAACCGTCACATACTGCTGGGGTCCATAAACCTCAGCTGCAGCTGGGCCAAAGGAAGGAGGACAAGGAAAGGGATCACTTCTTTAGGCTTAGGTGCCAACCTAAAGAAGTGCTAGTAACTCTTTCTAGCGTTTCCCTCTGTTCCAAGGGCAGCTTTATGCAGCCACGTGCGTTACTTGCAAGGAGTAGGAGGACCATCAACTCAGCTTCCCCAAACACTTAACAGTTTCCATACTGTCCAGTAGAACACAAGGATGGCACCTTTGGGTCAAGGATCAGATCACTTCTCCCTGCGGCTCTCTCTGGAACAGAGTTAGAAGCACCTGTGATGGGACTCGCCAGCTCTAGCCTTATGGTACCTGGGTCCTCCATGCTCCTGGTCTCGCATGGCTGTGCTGAACTAAATTCCATGATAGGAAACTCCTCACCACCCCTATAAGGTAATAAAAAGCCAGACCTTTCCTTTGTTCTGGGCTCAGAGATAGCTCTAAAAGTGATCTCTGAAGAGGCTGCTCTAGCCCTTCCCCCTCCATCTTTCTCATGTTCACTCACTCACTCATTCATTTTCTCATGTTGTTCATTCACTCACTCACTCATTCATTTTCTCATGTTGTTCATTCACTCACTCACTCATTCATTTTCTCATCTCATTCATTCACTCACTCACTCATTTCTCATCTCGTTCATTCACATCCATTTATTTTCTCTCTCTTCAGGCTTTAAGGGGAAGCCTGACCTCCCCTTTAAGACCCCACCATGTTTTACTCTCCATATACTGTATTGTCCAGTGTTCCCCCTCCCGTCCCAAGGCCCCATCATGGCCTCAAGGCCTCTCTCACTCTAGCAAACCTCACTCCTGAAGGCAATTATGTCAGCTTCCTCTCCAAACCAATTGCAGCTTGGTTTCTTTTACAGTCACCATTATCTTAGTTTGTCGTGAAGAAAACATTCTCTCCACAAAGCTGACAAACTGCTTTGCTGCCTGCATCAGCACAAGCACCAATTGAGTAGACTGAATTTTTAAAAAAATATTTATTTATTTATTATGTATACAATATTCTGTCTGTATGCCTGAAGGCCAGAAGAGGGCACCAGACCTCATTACAGATGGTTGTGAGCCACCATGTGGTTGCTGGGAATTGAACTCAGGACCTTTGGAAGAGCAGGCAATGCTCTTAGCCGCTGAGCCATCTCTCCAGCCCGAGTAGACTGAATTTTGACTTATTTGTGTCTGTGGATGAACACACACACGTGCACACACATACACACATATACACACCATACCATGCATGTGGAGGTCAGAGTTGGTCTTCTCCCTCCACCAAGAGGGGCTCTGGAGGATTAAGCCCAGGTCACCAGGCTTGGCAGCCAGCACCTTTACCCACTGAGCCAGCTCACCAGTCCCCTGCTTTTGTTTAACACTATTTTACCATCGATATATTTCTAAGAAATGTCAAGGTTCTTTGGCCCTCAACACCAGTGTGTTTAATAGTCCAGATGTGAGGACTGTCTCTCATGGTTTTAATTTCTATCTCTTGCTAGAGGTCATGTGACCTCTGAAAACCATTTTAAACTGTCAAATGGTCTTCTCTCTTCCACCAAATGCGACCGGCCATCAGTCCTCTGAGGTCCCAGAGAGAATGTGGGCGGGACAACGCTAGCTTCAGGTGATGGACAAGCACACACCTCATGGCCCTTTCTTATAATAAAGCTAATTTCTGAAAGGCAGTTATGTCTCAGGATCTTTTCTGAACCTACCAACCTCTTCTGTTCAACAATTAAAGATGGAGCCAGCCAGCTAGCATGACTCCTGATTCTGGCCAGTTTCCGTTTCCCAGGGGTAAACAAACGCTAAAGAACTCCAGTCAACAGTGCAGCATGGTACGTTCCTCTGAAACTATAGAAACGGGACCTCTAGGACTTCCCGAGGACCAGGGATTCTCAAGTATGTCTTTGCAGCATAGGTCAGGGACACAGCTTGGGACAACTGAGACTGGGTTTCGACTGAGAATGCTCTAATGTCACAGGAGGACAGGGTTTACACAGCAGCTCTGGGGTTGTAACATGGCAAGAGATGCTCAAATATTTGTTGACTAAGTGAATGACCACTTGGCTTCTCTGGGCCATGAATAGAGATATCGGTCTCACTCAAAGGTGACTGAAAAACCTCGTCCCCTCCATCTTCACCCTCCATCTAGAAAAGAACAATGAAGCCAGGCTATAGCGGTACACACCTTTAATTCCTGTACTCCAGAGGTAGGGGCAGGCAGATCTCTGTGAGTTCGAGACCAGCCTGGTCTACAGCGTGAGTTCCAGGACAGCCAAGGCTGTTACATATAGAAACCCTGTCTTGAAAACCAAGGGAATGCGAAACAAAACAATGAAGAGGCACCAAGCCCTAGAACCCGGGCCTCAGCACGAGCCTGGCAAACACTAGCTCAGCCCTTGCTGCTGTCCAAAGTTCAGATCTCTTTCTGTACAGCTACAGAGAAATGATTCATGCTGGAGACGGAGGAAGAGACTGACATTGCTGTGGGCATTCATAGCAACTGCAAAGAGACTGTCAGTAACAGCATCATCTTCCGGAAGGCGATGCTCAGCCCACCACCCCAAGCTCACCTTGGATGGTTTTCAGAGAGAAGCCGAAGCTGTTGCCCTCCTTCACCAGGTAGCAGAGCCGTGGCTGGGCGCACATCTCCACCGCCCCATTCATCATAGGGCCTGGTTTCTTATCATTCAAAGCCGGCTCCTTCTGGCTTTGGTCCAATTCTTTCAAGTCCACCTGTGTTTTTACAGCCTTCTCATAGGAGTCTCCATCCAGGACGAGCAGAGTCACTGAATTCCCACTCTTTCTTACCAGTTCCACCACCTTCAAAGAAAGGGGAAGGGTTAAAAGGATACCATGTCCTGATCACCACCCTCCTGCCCCCATCACCTGCAGGACGAGGATGTGCATCACGTGTCCCTAGAGGTCAGGGCAGCTGACCTGACACCCATACCCTAGGCAGAGGAGTACCAGGCACCTTCAACCTAACACTCCATACACACACACACACACACACACACACACACACACACACACACACACACACACATACACACACACACACACAAGAGGATTAGACTGGGCCCTGGCACCGTGGGAATCTATGAAGTCCTTACAAGGACTGGTCTTTGCCAGAGATGAATGCTCTAGAGAAGTGGTTCTCAACCTGTGGGTTGCAACCCCCTTGAGGGATTGAGCAACACTTTCACAGAGGTCATGTATTAGATATTTACAATTCATAACAGTAGCAAAACTACAGTTATGAAGCAGCAACAAACATAATTCTATGGTGTATGTTTGGGGGCAGCACAACATGAGGAACTGTGTTAAAAGGTTTCAGCCCTAGGGAGGTTAAAAGAGCACAACGGGGCTTCTCGGGTTTAGGGGTGGCATGGTGCAGTGAAAGGGGAATGATCACGAAGTGGGGCAAGGCTCCCCCTCCCGTATAGTTACTGCACGAATGTGAAGAAGCTAAGTCACTACCTGCATGTGGCTGCCTCAGCTGTGCAATCACACACGCCTCACAGGCTTGTGCTGAGGGCTATGGTTTATTCAGAGAAAGCTGTCTAGCATGCAGCAAATAGGCAATGCATAGTTGACCTGACACTCTTACACAATAACGTTTTTAACTGATTGCTCAGTTTTATAATAGGGCATATGCCATGGCACATGCACGTGGACACTTATGGAAATCAGTTCCCTCCTTCCACCACGCAGGTCCCAGGGATTGAACTCCTCGAGTCATCGGGCTGGCCACATAATACTTTCTACAGTTCTCAGTTCATCATAAGCAATTAGACTCTCCCACCATAAAATATGATAGACTCTTGCCAGCGGCATCCAGAGGAGAACCAAGCTCCAGTGATCCCCAAAATCAGAGTGCGCAGAGATGAGGCGCTGAAGAGGCGCCAGATCACCAAGTGTCCGTTCACCTGTGCGTGCTCTTCTTTATCAACAAAGACACCATTGATCCTGAGAACTCTGTCCCCATCCAGGAGCCCTGCCTTCTCTGCTGGGCTCCCCTTCTCAATCACTCGGACCAGGTGGCCATCGGTGTCCTTCTCAATGCGCAGGAAGAAGCCATAATTCCGCCCTTCTTGTTTGGACAATTTACACTCTCTGGGATGGAAGGCGGAGGCCATTTCTGTGAGGAAAAGCAAATGGATAAATCCACAGACAAGGAAATCCAGTTGGAGCATGAAACCTATGTCTCTGCTTGTCCGGTTCCGTTCTGTTGGGCGCAGTGTAGCAACACTGGGGCTCCAGGGAACCTTTGCGCAGACCATGCTCACGATTTCCAAACGCGTTCTCCAAGAATGGCCTTTTTACTTGCGTTTCGGACCCATGTGTTCAACTGAGTACTTACCACAGACGCTTTAGCTTCCATAGCTCCAACCAAACTCACCTTTGTCCCCTGTCCCAAAGAGGTTCAGTCTGAAAACATGTGATCCAGGAAGTTTAGGAAGCCAAGTCTACCTTATTTTAATTACTAGACAGAAAAATAGGCTTCCTTTGGTTATGTGCTGGGGTTGTTGTTGATGGTGGTGGGGAGTGTGTGTGTGTGCACGCACATGTGTGTAGAAATCAGAAGTCTTGTCAGGTGTCTTTCTCAATCCCTCTCCATCTTATTGATTGAGACAGATTCTCTCAATGGACCCAGAGTGCACAGCTCTGACTGTAGTAGCTTGCAAGCAGATCCAGCCATCCTCCATCTCTGCCTCTTTGGCATGAGGACTGCAGACACACACCACAGCCTTTTACAGGGTTTATGGGGCTCCAAACTCCTGTCCCGTAGCTCACACAGCAAGCACTTTAATGAACAGGTCTGTCTTCCCAGCCCCCAGAAGTTTCCTTAAGACATTCTCACACCTGTGCTCTGCCCACATCCATCTCTGAGAAGCACACTTGTGCTCACATTATCTGATGAGTCTGTCAGCTTCTAGCCCGTGAGTATGAAGAACTACATGCTGCCTTTCAAATCTGGGGAAATAGCTTTTTCATAATTATATTTGTAAAACAAAATGTTCTGCGGGGTGTCCTTCTGAATATGTGTTGCTTTTATTGGTTGATGAATAAAGCTATTTCAGCCAATGGCTTAGCAAAGTCAAGCTAGGTGGGAAATCCAAACAGATTTATATATATATATAAAGAGAATAGGCAAAAATCAAAGAAATGCCATGTAGCTGCTGAAGGAGTAACATATCACACAGGTAAGCCACAACCCCGTGGCATGCACAGATTAATAGCAATGGGTTAATTTAATAGTTATAGCTAGACAGTAAGAAGCCTAAGACATTGGCCAAACAGTGTTGCAATTAATAGAGTTTCTGTGTGATTATTCAGGTCTGGGCAGCTGGGAAACAAAAGTGCCATCTCAATCTACAAAACGTGGTGCATATCACGCTGTGCAAGAGCTAACTAAGAGATACAGGATGGCACAAGGAAGGGACTTTGCGAAGAAGGAATGGGCTGGGGAGAAAGAAGACCAGCTCCATGGAGAAATGAATTCCCAAGAAGAGCAAGGCTAGTGGGACTTCGGTGAGGCAGGACAGGGCAAGGCAGACTTCAAACAACTAAAAGAAAGAAAGAAAGAAAGAAAGAAAGAAAGAAAGAAAGAAAGAAAGAAAGAAAGAAAGAAAGAAAGAAAGAAAGAAAGAAAGAAAGAAAGAGAGAAAGAGAGAAAGAGAGAAAGAGAGAAAGAGAGAAAGAGAGAAAGAGAGAAAGAGAGAAAGAGAGAGAGAGAAAGAAAGAGAGAGAAAGAAAGAGAGAGAAAGGGGGAGGGGGAGGGGGAGAGACAGGGAGGGGAAGGGGGGGAGGAGAGAAGCCAGACCTCAGAGCCTGCTAATTGTGTTAGTAATGCAATAGAAAAGATGGTGCGCCCCTGGCTGGAGCAAACACTATTGGGGCACACAACAAGAACATGTGAAAGAGGGTCTTGGGAAGTAGGGGTTCAGCAGCA
The DNA here is from genome assembly GCA_004026605.1 of Ondatra zibethicus. Classification (NCBI taxonomy): domain Eukaryota; kingdom Metazoa; phylum Chordata; class Mammalia; order Rodentia; family Cricetidae; genus Ondatra; species Ondatra zibethicus. The sequence continues at coordinate 90,603 of PVIU01005041.1, forward strand.
GAGGACAGGAGGGTAACCAGGAGATATGATCAAAACACATGACATATACACCTGAAAATGTGACACAATACATGAGATTGGGAGGAAGGAACAAAAATGGCCGTGGGTGGTCCCGAAGTTTCTAGTCTGAGTAAGGGTACCCAAGAAAAGATGCCAATGGCAGAATTAGGGCTCTCCCTCCCCCGAGGCCATTTCTGTCTCCACCCATCCTGCTCCTCCTGTTTTGCCACTACGGGGGGGGGGGGGCGGGTCCTTACTGCTAAGGGAAGTGGGGTATCGCTAGGGGCTCCAAGGCCTCCCGCTCAGCCCTGGGCTTTCAGAGGAGAGCGGGAGCGGGGGCAGCCCAGCAAAAGGCTGGCATACGAAGCAAAGGGCCAAGGTGGCTGCAGCCAGCACCTTCAGTTTTCAGGGCAAGTGCTTAACACAGCTTCTGCTTGTGAGCAAGTCCCTTTGCTCCAGAAGGACAGGAAGAGGTGGCTATATAAGGCATGGAGGGGCAGAATGATGACAGGCAACAGTATGCTTGCAGGTTCCCTTAGAGGCCTTGCTGTGGCCACTCGAGATGCTGTTAGACCTTGGTTCCCACAGAGCGGGGCAGAGCGAGCAGACAGGAAGAGCTCCGCTACCTGCGGCTCGGCGCCTCAAGCTCCCCCTTCTCTCTCTGCAAAGCTGAGTGTGAAAATTTCTGTGGTCAAAAAACCCAAGAAATGGCCCCATCAGGCGCCCGGAGGAGAGAAAAGTGAAGCCGCGGATACCGGTCCTCACACCTTGGGAGAGCACAGCCCGGAAAGGGCCCCTGGGGAGGAGAGGGCCAAGTGCAGCCAGCACCAGCCGGCTCTCCTCACTTGCCCACCTCTAGTCTTGTTCTGACTTTGACTTTTGAACTGCTCTTTCTGCTCAGCCTGCGCACCCCATCTCAGTTTCCCACCACATGCGAGCTCCTCTCTAGACCCCCTCAGTTTTCAACTCCATGGGACTGGAAAGCCTTGAAGGAATTCCTCTTAGTTCTTCCAGGTAAACAGTGGGCCGCCTCATCCACAGGCTTCTGATTCAGAATGTGCCTGTACAACCAGAGTAAAGGGTGCTGGGTTCTGTGCGTTCATCAAAAGAAGCGGCTGTGTTTTTGGTCGACAGATGAATGTTTGCTTTTAAGGTATCTACCTTAAAACTCAGCTGTCTCACACCCTGGGCTGGTCACCACAGGATCCTTCCTTTCTTCCTCTGCAGGCCAAAGAGAAAATGTGAAATCCCTCCCCACTGGGGGATGTTTTCCCATCTCCCTGGAGACCCAAAGGCCCAACAGGCCAAAAAGACGTAAATTTACTCTTTCTTGGCACAATCTCAAGCTGTGTCTGGTTTGGGCATCTGTTCAGAGTTTCTAACAGCCAGTCTGAGAACAGTGAGACCTGTGGCTGAAGCTTTGAAGAGACTCGGGTGCATGAGGTCACCGTTTTCCCCCACAGCTATGGCTAAAGTCAGGTTTAGAGCCAGTTCAGAGCGACAGCAATTCTGAAATGTCATCATGTCTACAGGGAGATAGATGTCAGCGCCTTAGCTCTGCCCACTTCCTGCCATGCCTGCCTTAATGAAGATCCAGTCACTCTAGGGCTGGTCCCTCCATTAGCAGGTGTCCCCCATACAGACTAGTGAATACCATCACCCCAACCAAACCACGAAAACTCCAAATTCCTGGTCTTACATGAGACCCCCTGGGCAAAAACCTCTTTCCGTTATAGTATTTAAGAGAGTCGATTCACTTTAGCGTCTAAGGGACCCAGCTCCTCTATTCCACCTCCATTCCTGCTTCTATATAGTCCACATCCGGGTTTTATGTGGCTCCTACATCAGTCCAGGCCTCAGGTCTGCGTTGCTGCTTCATGAAGAGGTCTGGACTCTGAGCTTTGACCTGACTAGGACTCTGTGCTTAAGGATCTGTTTCCTGTTTCTTCAACCCTCAGCTCATCTACTTCTTGATGAGGAAATCTGAGGGCCAGGCCTTGAGGGTGGGTGTGTAGGTAATTAGTGAAGACTTAGAGATATCTAGAACATCCCAAAGCAGCTCTATTCCCAATTATCAAAATACTGGAGATGAAAGGAAGCCATGACTCCTGTCTGAACTGACACAGAAAAGCCAATTCTTGGCAACCAACTTGTTTGTGTGTGGAAAAACAATAAAGTCCCTGTCCAGGCAGACAGCAAGAACCAAGCCTTGGCCAGGCAGACAGCAAAGAATCAAGGCCCTGGCCAGGCAGACAGCAAAGAACCAGGCCCTGGCCAGGCAGACAGCAAAGAACCAGGCCCTGGCCAGGCAGACAGCAAAAGCACAGAGGTGTTTGTCCATCACTCTTTCTGGTAACGTTACTCTCACCTTCAGACTTCATTTTCTTCCAAACAATTGGATTCTTCCTCTCAAGAATGAATGATACACCGAGGTCCAGAAGAAAAGCTCAGAGCATTTTGCACATTAGGAAGGCGAGAAACTGAACACAGATGCGTTAGGAGTCTCTTCTGCCAGGGGTCAGAGTAGAAAGGATTCAAGCTACTAGGCTTTTCCCACAGAAAAGCAGTCACCGACAGGGCCAGAAGACAGCTCCCAAGCCCAAGACAGGCCCAAACGGCCAGCAGGTCCAGCTTAGTTGGCCTCAGTTCGTGTGTCTGAGGCTGGAAGCTGAAGGGCTTTCCACTGACAGCTATTTGGAGGAAGGTAAGGAACTGTTATCACTGTTCCTTCCCACTGGGAGTGGGGTGGGAAGGCCTGTCTGTCCTGTCAGACTGCTCCATGCAAAACTCCATCTGAAGCCTCTGTTCCAAGATAATGTTTCATGTAGGTGGAAATGCCCTACTAAGAAATGTCACGGGCTTGAATGTGCATGAGCCAACCCAGACAAAGGTGGGGAAAGAGGTGTTTAAAGCCCTTTAAACATCAGCTGCATGATCTCCTGAAAGGATTTGAAAATCTTAGCTTCAGTGAGAACCTGACAAGAACACAGTCTGTGCTCCAGACAGAGACAGGAGCGTGGGATTCCCTGAAACATTTCAGGCTCAAGAGCACAAGAGCCTCTCTGTGACTTCGAGGTCAGCCTGGCAAACAGAACTAGTTCCAGGACGGCTGTTACACAGAGAAGCCTTACCTGAAAAAACAAACAAACAACAACAACAACAAGAGTCAGGTCACATAAAGGTTCAGAGCTGAGTGTTGGCTCTTGCCTTTCAAGCGTGAGGACCTTAGTTTGATCTCTGGTGTGGTGGTTTGAATAGGAATGACCCCCAAAGACTCAAGTGTTTGAATGCTTGGTCCATGGAAAGTGGTGCTATTAGGAGTTATGGCCTTGTTGGAGTCGGGGTGGTTTTGTTGGAGGAAGTGTATTACTAGGGGGTGGGCTTTCAGGTCCCAGAAGCTCAAGCCCAGGTTCAGCACTGTTTCTGCATGCGGCCATGCTCCCTCCATGATGATAACGGACTGAACCTCTGAACTGTAAGGCAGCCCCAATCAAATGCTTTCCTTTATAAGAGTTGCTGTGGGGACAGTGACTTCCTCCAGAGCAGCCCCAGGCAGCAACCTCCACAGGAGCAGGTACAAGGGAGCCACCACAGAGGGAGCAGGGCGGAGCCAGACACCTCAGCTGGAGAAGGTTCTAGCCATGGACCTCCGCAGGGGCAGGTCTGAGCCAATGACCTCTGCCAGAGCGGGCCTAAGGCAGCAACCTCAGTGGGAGCAGCTCCAACCAAGCAACCTCCCTGGGAGCAGGACCAAACACTCCTGGGATTGCAGAGCTACCCTCCCTGCAGCACAGAGCGACCTCTGAAAATACCTGGTGACCTCCAGGGTAACTGGAACCACGGCCCTGACTCCACCACGAGGAGCAACTATCTGAGCCTTGGATGCACTGGCACCTGGAAGATTGATCATCAGAGACACAGCCCCAACTACACCAATCAGAGGAAAATATGGGTAGACAAGGTAAGAATACACTCAACACCACAAAGATCAACATGACACCAACAAAATTTAGTGGCCCTACAACAGGACGACTTGAACACCCAAATATAGATGAAGCAGAAGAAAATGACCTAAAAAATAACTTTAGGAAAATGTTTAAGGAGCTTCAAGAGGAAATAAAAAATTCCCTCAAAGAAATGGAGGAAAAAACACACAAAAAAATTGAAGAAATCAACAAATCCCTCAAAGAAAACCAGAAAAATCAATCAAACAGATGAAACTATTCAAGATGTAAAAACTGAAATAGAGACAATAAAGAAAATACAAACTGAGGATATTATAAAAAAGAAGTTATGAGAAAACGATCAGGAACCACAAATGCAAGCATAAACAGCAGAATAAAGAGATGGAAGAGAGAGTCTCAAACACTGAAGATACAATACAGGAAACAGACTCATTAGTCAAAGAAAACATTAAATATAACAAAAGCTTAACACAAAATATCCAGGAAATAAGGGATTCCAAATATCCCAAAAGACCAAACCTAAAAATAATAGGTATAGAAGGAGAAGTCCAACTCAAAAGCACAGAAAATATATTTAACAAAATCATAGAAGAAAACTTCCCCAACTTGAAGAAAGATATGCCTATGAAGATACAAGAAGCTTATAGAATACCAAATAGACTGGATCAAAAAAACTCCTCTCGCCACATAACAAGAAACACTAAATATACAGAATGAAGAAAGAACACTAAGAGCTGCAAAGGAAAAAGGCCAAGTAACATATAAAGGCAGACCTATCAGAATTACACCTGACTTCTCAATGGAAACAATAAAAGCCGGAAGGTTCTGGTCAAGCGTTATGCAGACATTAAGAGAACATGGATGCCAGCCCAGACTACTATACCAAGCAAAACTTTCAATCACCATAGATGGACCAAACAAGATATCCATGACAGAACCAGATGTAACCAATACGTAGCCACAAACCCAGCCCTACACAAAGTACTAGAGGAAAGCTGCAACCCAAGGAAGTTGGCTACATCTACAAACACACACACAATAGATGATATCACAGCAGTAAATCCCAAAGAATGGAAAAACACACACACACACACACACACACAATAACATCACCAACAACGAAAACTAAAATAACAGAAACTAGCAATCACTGGTCATTAATATCACTTAATATAAATGGACTCAACTCACCTATAAAAAGATACAGGCTAACAGATTGGATACAAAAACAGAATTCAACCTTCTGCTGCATACCAGAAACACACCTCAACCTCAAAGGCAGACATCACCTCAGAGAAAAGGGTTAGGAAAAATTTTTCCAATCAAATGGACCTAAGAAACAAGCTGGTGTAGCTATCCTAATATCTAACAACATAGACTTCAAACTAAAATCAATCAAAAGAGACAAAGAAAGATATTTCATATTAGTGACAGGAAAAATCCATCAAGAGGAAATCTCAATACTGAACATCTATGCCCCAAATACAAGGGCCCTCTCATATGCAAAAGGAACACTATTAAGTTTAAATCATACATTAAATCCCACTCACTAATAGTGGGTGACCTCAACACCCCACTCTTACTACTGGACAGGTCTGTCAGACACAAAATTAACAGAGAAATAAGGGAACTAACAGATATTCTGACTCAAATAGACTTAACTGACATCTATAGAACATTCCAAACATAAAAGAATATACCTTCTTCTCAGAACCTCATGGAACCTTCTCAAAAATTGATCAACATACTAGGTAACAAAGCAAACCTCAACAGATACAAAAAAAATGGAATAACCCCATGTATCTTATTGGATCACCATGGCTTAAAATTAGAATTCAACAGCAACACTAATTCCAGAAAGCCAACACATGGAAATTAAACAATGTTCACCTGATAATCACCAATGGGTCAGGGAAGAAATAAAGGAAGAAATTAAAGACTTCCTAAAATTCAATGAAAATGACCACACAACATACCCAAATTTATGGGACACAATGAAAGCAGTGTTAAGAGGAAAGTTCACATCTTTGGGCACAGACTTTTAGGCATGCATTCAAAACTCGCCTTTGAAACCACCCCACGGTGCTTGACTCCTTTCCCTTCAAGGACAATTCTCCTGGGTCACAGAAGAGTGTCATGGTTGGATGAACTATTAACATTACCCAGAGCTCACCTTTACTCCCTTAAGAAGCCCTGGTGACAGTCTGGCTAGGAGAGGCCCTTGGCCACCCTGAGCAGTCCTCAGATCCAGCTCTGTCTAAAGTGAGTGCCTGACCACAGTGGCTGGAGCAGGCACCCTACAGTCCATGCCTGTTGTCTCCCTCCCCCCTCGACAGTTCCGAGCAGTTCTGAGTCAGGCAGATATAGAATCAAACAGTTGAAAACTACATTTAACCTCTGGATTTTGATAGAACTCTAATGCCAGGCCCAAACCTAACTTCATTAAGAGCTAGCAAAGCTTTGTTGTGGACGCCTTTAATCCCAGCACTCAGGAGGCAGAGGCAGGCAGAACTCTGAGTTGAAGGTCACCTGGCCTGTATAGGACATTCCACACACCCAGGGCTACATATTAAGACCCTGTGTTGCGGAGGGAGCTAAGGACACCCCTCCTCCCTTACCCAGCTGCACTCAAGTCTGAGAAACCCAGCCAGCCTGAGGAAACTGACCACGGCAGCCCTACTTCGGCTTCTTGTGACATCCCAGTCTCTTTCTTTCCCCTCCACAAAGCTCCTTCAGTCAGCATGCTCAGGCAGGGGATGTCTGCCTAGAACAGCGAATGTAACCCCTTCAGTTTTTCACTAAACATCAAGAGAGCTCACTACCCCACACCCAAGTCATGCGTTTGCACCATGTCCACCCTATACTAACATATAAAGCCCCCAGTTCTCAAGGGACTTCGGGGTCAGTTAGGTTAGAGAAAATGGCTGATGCTTCCCAGAGGCTGGAGAGATGACTCAGTAGTTCAGAGCACTCACTGGCTGTGCACCCAGAGGATCTGGGGTTCAGTTCTCGGCATCCGCATGATGGTTCACAATTGCCTGTAGCTCCAGTTCCAGGGGATCTGACACTCTCTCCTGGTGTCCATGGACACCAGACGTGCATGTGGTACATAGATATATATGCAGGCAAAATAACCATACACATAAAATAAAAGAAAAAGAAAAAAAAGAAATCTTTACCACTACAAACAAAGTATAAATGTGTAAGAGCTACACCTTGGGACAAATTAAGGAATACTTCATGAATTAACGAGGATTTGACTTTGACAACAGATGCCCAAGATTTCAGCAGCATCCGAGGTGGGGGGAGGCTGTTTTAGAGAGAGAATGGTGTGGCTATCAGGCCATGGGAAAGTCCGTGGGCATGCTTAAGGAAGAGCTCAAAATCAAACCAAAGGGAGCTTGCCGGTGGCAGACATGGAAGAACTTCATGTCCAGCCCACGGTATCTGGCCGTGGCCTGATGGCGCAGGGCCCACTCGGCGTGTTTAAACAGAGGGACAGTAAGGTTAGAGTTGGGCTCAGGAAGGACTGGTGGAATGGACTGGAGCAGACACCCTGGAGGCAGGCCAGGGGGAGGCTGTTGCAGTGATCACAGAGGCGATAAGGGCCTGCCTCGGCCTAGAAACTGTGACAACAGAATCACAGAAAGGGGCGGTGGCGGACCTACAGGGCGCTCTAAGCAATCGGTTGCATTCATTCAACCCTGTCCCTTCGTATTTCTCCATGCTGAGATGGCATCAGACAGAGCAGGTGCAACAACAGTGAGGTGTCGCAATGTGTCCCCTGCCAAGACAGCTTGCAAGGAGGAGCTGCAGGAATGAAGCGCACACTCGGGCCATACACTTCTCCCCTGCTCCCTCCTGGCTCTCACGCTGGCACTCTCCAGCCCCGCTTAGCCTGGCTGCTTCTCCACGAGGGGCCAGTTTTTTATAACTCGCCTTGAATTTCTTACCCTACCCAGTTTATTCTACTAATTAACTATGATATTTGCTCCCACCTCCCAACTAGAAGGTCCCTTTCCAGTATGGACTGAATGGGGGCCCTGCCTCTGAACCTGAATATCAACCATGATCTCTTGTGTGACCACATTTGAAGATAGGGACTTTAAAGGGGAAACTGAAGTTAAACCAGGTCATGAGGAGGAGACCAAAGCTGGTAGGACTGTTGTCACTAGGGTGAGATGCTGGGGATGACCTCGCACTGGGAAAAAAAGATCATGTGAAGCTACAACGAGGTGGCTCGTATGAAAGCTGAGGACAGGGGTCCCAGAGGGCCCAACCCTTACAGCATCTTTGTCTTGTTCTTCTGGCCTCTACACCGTCAAGAAAATGACACTCCGTAGAATTCTATTACAGCATCCCTGTCACCTGCCTCCTGAGGGATGACCCAAAGGACACCAGCATTGCACAGTTTGACAGGCACGGTGACACACACTTGTGATCGCCGCATTCAGAAGGCTTATCCGGAAGAGCATGAGCGTTTGTGGCCGGCCTGAGCTACAAAGTGAGCCCTTGTTCCATAGAAATACGATGGTACAATTGAGGAACGGGATAGCAAAGTCGGGTTGCGGTGGGTTTAAATCAGGGGGCCCAGCTCCGGTAGCTCTGGTGACCAGAACCAGAGTCCTACTCCAGGGCAGTCTGCATGGGTGTGCCAAGTGAAGCCCCATGGGGAGACTGTGACAGGAAGAGAGATCAGGATAAAGCCTCAGGGAATTCCTAGCAAAAAATCAGCAGAAAGCCCAGGCTATAGTGCCATCCCGAGAGGAATTCCAACCTAAGACACATACCAATGCCAAATGATGTCAAGAACAAAACCAGGGAAGGCCACCAAGCTGAGAAACCAAAAGACCAGGGAAACAAGAGGGTACTGAACAACAGAGGCACAGACACGTCTCGGAGCGGAAAAATGGCAGCCGGGAAAGAAGCTGACACTTGCTCCCTTTCGTTGTTGCTGTTGTTCTGAGACAAGGTCTCATGTAGCCTTGGCTAGACTAAAACTCACTGTGTAGACCAGGCCTACCTTGAATTCAAAGACCCGCTTGTCCCTGCCTTCCTAGCACTGGGATTAAAGGCGTGTGCCACCATATCCAGCCAGTTGCTCCCACTTTTTTAAAATGTATTTTTTTAATTTTTTATTTTTATACGGAAGGGTATTCTGCCTGCATGTTTGTCTGTACGCCACATTCACGCAGTGTTCTCAGAGGCCAGAAGTGGGTGTCAGATCCCCTGCGACTGCAGTTACAGATGGCTGTGAGCTGCCGTGTGGGTGCTGGGAATTGAACTCAGATCCTCCAGATGAGCAGCCCGTGCTCTTAACCAGTGATCCATCTCTCCAGCCCCAGTTGCTCCCATTTTAAGAAAATTGTCAGCATGTGGGATGATATGGAGAACACAGGAAGTGAGTTAGCTCTGATAAGACAGAATACTCTGCCAGTGAACAGAGAGAAGTAGGGTACGGAGGGAGGGACGATAATGAAGAAGACAGAGACCATTTCAATCCTTCCTGAGAAGTAGCCGGAGAGGTAGAAAATCGGGAACTTTGGAAATGTGGAGCCAAAGTGTCACATCAAGATACACAATGGGGTCATATGCCCACAGACGGCCACCACAAGGCAAGACATGGCGAGCTAAGCCTGCCCATCTCTCAGAGGACTCTGCAAGTCTAGGTTTGTATAAAATGCTCCCATTTTTAAAGATTTTGCATCCGTCTCAAACTTTTTTTTTAAATATTTATTTATTTATTATGTATACAATATTCTGTCTGTGTATATGTCTGCAGGCCAGAAGAGGGCACCAGACCTCATTACAGATGGTTGTGAGCCACCATGTCGTTGCTGGGAATTGAACTCAGGACCTTTGGAAGAGCAGGCAATGCTCTTAACCTCTGAGCCATCTCTCCAGCCCCTGTCTCAAACTTTTAAGAACGAACATAGAAAACCCAACCAAACTGAGCCCGTGGGTTGGCAGTCTTATGTCTGGAATGTCACAAGCAGTATTACTTCGCTGTAGGGAATCAGGAAACAGGTTTAAACAATCATGTATCCTATATAGAAAATGCAGCTCGGTGAGCATTGGCGTTTTCACCATAATGGACGCCAGGAGCAAGGAAGGGATGGGGGTGCGGGGCAGCACTGCAGCACGAGCTCGTCACACCGAGGATCTTGGGACATGACCACCAGCATAAAGAAAAATGACAGACTAAAAGTACCTTTCACCCCAGCTGGGGTTTGACGCTTAAAAGCAGGAGGCTGGCTGGTGAGGATCAGCCCAGAGCAGGGTGGTAGAGTGCAGAACCAATGTGAACTAGAAGGAGTGAGGAAAAACCAGCAAAGTGGGAGCAGGAAGATGGGGAGGAAGGGCCACCTAAGGCAGTATTCTCAAAGTGAATTGAGGAGCGGTCCAGGACAAATGACCAAATCCTCTTCCCTAAGGTTTATGAAAACAGAAAAGCCAGCCCCACTCTGCCTAAAGGCACAGATATGAAAGCCCGGGAATGGGTGTTCCCTAAGTTCCGGGAATGGGTGTTCCCTAAGTCCCGGGAATGGGTGTTCCCTAAGTCCCGGGAATGGGTGTTCCCTAAGTCCCAGCACCATCATTCCCTTCCAAGGAATCAACTTGCTATTGGTTATTTAAGGGATTCAACTTTTTTTTTCTTTTAGTCAGTGGTTAGTGGGAGGAAAGGATTGAATGTATTTTCAATTCAACGAGGAACCTTTTTTGAGATGGGACCTCCCTGTGTAGTCTAGGCTGTCCTTGGACTTAGGGATCTATCTGCATTTACCTGCTTCCCAACTGCTGGCCTTAAAGGCAACACACAGCTTCAACAGGGAACTCTTAATTTGTACCCATTTTGGAAACCTAAGGAACAAGCCAGAAATGCCCAAATATAGACACCAAACTTGGGGTAGGAGAGTTGAGAGGTCACGAAGATCCCTTGGAACAGACTAGTTCCTGTCCAGGGAGCCTATAGTCACAGACACGCGGGGCTAATAATGTGTGTTTTTCTCTCCACCTCCACAGGACATTCTACTCCGGGTAAAGCACATTAGGAAGGACCAGAGTTAAACCTAGATGTATCTAGTTTTGAATCCCAGGTAACCCCTTGCTAACTGTGAGGATGTATGTAGGTGAAGATGGTGATACACCTTGATGGAGACAGTGATGCTCCAGATGGATGTTAAAATTTCCAGAGCAGAGTCTAGAGCAAGGATGCCCGCGCCACAAGAGCCGTTAGCCCTGACCTCTGATGGGAGACCCAATTCCCGACACAATGGCATTTGCTGTGGGGAAGAGTGGGGACTGAGAATGCGCAGGCACCATGATCATCCAGCAAGGCCAGAGGTTCTCCTTCTACTCTCTCCTGATAGTCTCTGCAAAGCTAGCCTTAGCCGCTGCAAAGAGTAGATGCCTCTGTTCCCAGCGAACTGCTCAGATAACGCTGAGACCCGCCCTGACCTGGGAGTATTTGTCAGTCTGTGTATCAAAGGCTCTAGCAGAGCCTCCAGGCTGAGCTGAAGTTCTCAACATAGTCCCAGCCAGAACACAGGAGCTCAAAGTGGAAGCCAACAACCAGGGACCTGAAGAGCACAAGGATGGAGGAGCTGGAGTGAACGAAACCCTACTTTATACAGTGCTATCTGGGCCATGTGTGGACCACGGTCACCAGGGAGTACTCAGGGAATGGGTCCACTCAACCAGAAAGCATCATCAAATTTCCAAAGATTTAATAAAGGACGTAGGATAAACAGGAACTCTGCCTATAGGTGGGAAAATGTGGGCTACGGTCAGCAACGGGCTCAGGAATGACAGCCCCAAGGACTGCCTTCTTTGCACGTGTGCTGGTCTGGGTGCGGCAGGACTTTTACATAAGCATGGTAATGCCCTACTATTAGTCGCAAGTACCCAGGCTCAGCTGCATCTTATCTAATAGTAATTAGAAATCAATTATATGACAGAATTCCAGGGATAGCAGATCCTCTCCCTGCGGGCACCTATAAAAACACCTGCTTCAGGAAGCAGTTTTACTGAAAGATAAGGGCTCACAGGTCAGCCGGTGAATGTTTAACCTGGTCACTGAGCCTGTGGAAGGGTCCTCCATTATATAACCCAGGACAGAAGCATGAGTGAACCAATTGTCTGTTTCACTGAGGCAGAAGTGGGTGGGGGAAGCAGGGCCTATCTGGCCACATCCAATCTAGCCCTGATTCACCTTCACTGACCTCCATGACTGTTACAAAACCTGTGCACTTCAGTGAGAAGAGAGCTAACACTCCCAGGAAGTTTAACTGGGTGCAGCAGCCCACACATACCTGAGAAGAAGGTCACTCGTCCTGCATCCGCACACACCTATGTGACCCGAGAAAGCAGAAGTCACCAGACTTCTGTTAGAAAAAATATAGTTGGTGGAGCATGTGTTAAGTCCAAAATTGCAGACAGGCTGTGAATTCCCGATGTGGTCAACCCTGGCAAAGGCCTTCCCACCCAGACAACTACATCCCTCTCTGGCAGAGCCTCCCACAGGCTGCTTCTGCTAACAACATTAAATGAAATCATGCTGTGGGGCTGGAGAGATGGCTCAGCAGTTAACAGCACTTGCTGTTCTTGCGGAGGACCCAAGTTCAGTCCCAGCGCCCACATGATGACTCACAACCGTCTGCAATTCAATTAACATCTTCTGAGTCCCGTGGGCAATCGGGCACATACGTAGTGCATGTACATACATGCAGGCAGAATGCCCATACGCGAAACATAAGCAAACTTTAAAGAAAAAGGAAGGGGGCGTACTGTAGCTCAGCTGATACTGACAAGAGGATCCCTGGCAAGCAAGACACAAAAGTGCTTTGATTTCATCCTTCAAAAACCACTCACCTAGAGCACAGCTTAAAATTTTGATGCAGGTGGCAGAACTTAGGCCACCAGGGCTCCTGCTTTGAAAAGCAACACCTGTGGAAATTCAACCAGTCAAGTATATCTACATGACTAATACCAAAACAGAAGGGAAAGTGAGGCCCTAAAACACAGATTTGCTAACTGTCCCTCCCCATTGTGACAGTTGCTGTTTGGTCTTAGCTGGGGATAGATTTAAAATGCAAAGAATTCATGGAGGCATTCCATGGAGAATTATCTAGAGAATAGTGATAACAGGGCCCAGTGAGTAATTTTTATCTCTCTTTTATGATAAAGAATAAAATTTCTTTTATCAAAGGTCATTTGATCTGCCGGTACCTAGTATCCTCCCTACTGCAGGCTCCATAAATGATATTTTGTACTGTATGGCAGGACTCCAGTCTGGGAGTTCAATGCCCTCCACAATTTAATTGCTTGCCTAAGAGTTTCAGGGACTGGGAGAGAGGTGGAGTTAAAATTGTGAGAACTTGAGAGAGGCTGCCCTCACACTGTTGATGGGACTAGTACCCGAAACAGCTAAGGCCTCCTGGAGGCCAGCTGCAATGAGGGTTTTCCCCCAAAAGCAGCACCACGCTTGTCTTGGCGCAGGATCTCACACAGCCCAGTCTTAAACCTTACCTTCAGCTGCAGACTCTTGCTTCTCCCTGACTAGCGACCACAGGTGTGTACAGCCACACCTGGTTTATGTGGCACTGGAGACCAGGCCCCGGGGCTAGTGTATGCTGGGTAAGCGCACTACCCACTCCCTAAACTTGCTTTTCTACTCCCTTACATTTTCCATATGCCTGATCTATTAGTGGAGTCCTCCTGCCTCTAGATAAACTTTCCGACCAGTCTTCAAAAGTATAGATTCCTGCTCAGGCATCAAGCATGTGTTGCTCCTTCAGAGGACCCAGGTTCTCTTTACCTCACTACCCTCTGTTGCTCCTTAGGAAAAACAAAACTGTCTCTGCATGACCACCCACACCCAGCCTGCCCTTTGCGCATGCCGCATGCCGCATGCTCTGCCTGGGTTCCCTCCCCCAGTGCTGGCTGCCCATATATAGGAGGTGCTAAGTAAACAGTTTTTCCATGCGGATGAATTCAGGACCTTCCCAGGTCCAGGTCAACATTCAAATCCTTGCATGACTAGCACATTCTGTAGGTTACCCCTCCTCTTTAAGCACCCTCATTATGTCCATCAAGGTACATTTAACACCCACAATGAGGCAGGTGTCAGGCTCAACTGAAATCAGGCAAGACATTGTCCTACCTCCAAAGAGCCCAGAATCCAGTGGAGAGAGTCACAAAACACACCTACTAGCACCGATACAGCGGCTAAGAGTGAAAATGTGCTATTGTTAAACACGTATTGAGTCCTTTCTATGGCTACTTGCTACTTCTGAGTACGGGATGAAACCTAACGAGTCATTTCTCATGGAGTAGGGGAGACTCTAGATGGCTAAGTTGGTTTCACCCGGCTAGATATGCTGAGCCTAGACTCGGATGTGAGGTCTGGGCTCCTTTTACTTCCCAGCCTCAGCAGCTACACTGTGCTTCGGGATCTTGTAGGTAGAGTGGGAGGAGCAAGAAGTCTCCAGGCAGAAGAGCACACATGTCTTCATGGAACAGCGAATGTTTCAGAATCACCTCAGTGCATATTCGGGATGAAAGAAAGAAAACGGGTCAGGTTAGACAGTGAAGTGCCTTGGACTCAGGCCTAAAGATTATAGATGCCATTTCGGTTGTTTGCATCAGCATCCCCATCAAGATAAGCTGCCTGTGGAGTAGGCAAGCTCCTTGTGGTATTTTCATGCTCCATAGGTATTCCGTACAGCTGGTGGGAATCCCATGAGCTAGTCCTGTTTGGGTTGCAGGTGTGGGAGAGAATGTTTCTGTTGTTTTTGTTTGTTTGGTTGGTTCCACCCAGCTTCATAAATACAGTTATCTGTTTCTGGCCCAGGCTCAGGTATTGGTTGTTTCAAACACAGAGAAACCTCACAGTAGCTATTAAGTAGGCAAGACATCATCCTTCCTACTACAAACCTCTTGCCACTGCCAGGCGTCCTGTGTTCTCTGGAACCACACACAGCACAAGGGAACTAAAGACATCATGATGTGGCAGGTAAGGTACACTGAGCGTTTAACTTTCCCCACAGTTAAGAACTGGGCCCCACCATACTCATGTGAGAAAGAAACAGAGTCTCAGTAACACTCACATCGCACCTGGACACAGGCTTCCAGTCCCAAGGCCTGCACTCTTCACTCCCTGCACCCTAGACAAGGGTTTCTCGCAGCCCTGGCTGTCCTGGAACTCACTCTGTAGCCCAGGCTGGCCTCGAACTCAGATCTGCCTGCCTCTGCCTCCCAAATGCTGAGATTAAAGGTGTGCGCTTACTGACCATACTCTTAACCACTTGTCTAGAATACCAACCGGGCAAGAAGATTGAGGAGAGCTGGGAGGTGGCCTCTCCTGAAGAACGAAGGGAAGGAGTTGCTGAAGAGCTTGAGGGAATCCTGCCCATCTCCATCTTACTCTCACCAATCTTCTATGCAAAACGTTAAACTAAGATGTGAGAGGAGAGGTCAGACAGCCTGACAGGAGTCCAAGTCCCTCAGCCTCCTCTCCCAAGGAATAGCTGACAAAAACAACCCATGACCCAGATCCCTTCCCTCCACCCAAACATGTAAGCATCTATTCTGAGTCAGGAACTGTCCCAAGAGCTGGGAACACAGCTGGAAGCAATGATTTCGGACGACAGATGCTATGGAGTAATACGAGATTGTGACGAGACGGACGGAGACTGGATTTTGGAAGTCCTTCTTGGAAGGGAACATTTGAATTCATCCTCAAGTCACAAGGAGCCCACCTTCAAAGCACAGATCCCCTTATATGGGAAAGGCCTTAGCAAACATCAAGTATCAACTCCTTTTAGTTTTGGGTAAGAAAACAGACTCAGTGACACCGAAAGACTCATACAAGGTCTCCAGAAACTGCACAGATGCCTCTTCCTGCTACTCCATGGCACGGCTGGACATCCAAAGAGTAGGCATCTTAGATTTGGACTCTCAAGTCCCTCAGACACATTCGTGTTTATAATTTTATTTTCAGAACAACCCTTGGGAAATGATGCCCGACTTTCCTTCAACAAATAACAAAACTGAGGCAAGGCATGTATCTAACGGCCTATCATAAATGATCTAAGACCTTAGCCACTGGTTTCCCAGACCGGTGCTCTCTCCCTCGGGTGAGCAGCAGCTGCCTACCAAGTGGTCTAGGAACACACAACAGCAACAACAAGCCCATACGGCAGAGACCATACAAGAGTCGATTATGAGAACAGTGTGCTCAGCCATAACACACAAATTCAAAGTCCCTGATTTGTTTGTACAGGAAAGACT
Source organism: Ondatra zibethicus (assembly GCA_004026605.1). Classification (NCBI taxonomy): domain Eukaryota; kingdom Metazoa; phylum Chordata; class Mammalia; order Rodentia; family Cricetidae; genus Ondatra; species Ondatra zibethicus. The sequence continues at coordinate 106,859 of PVIU01005041.1, forward strand.
AGTCAAACCGTGGCCTGAGTCAGGGCCCTGTCACTTATGGATACAGGATGACACTTTCTACACCGAAGCCCCCGTGAGAGTCTTTATTATTGTTATAGACCAGCAATCTTCAGAACTAGTGGGCCCCTAGGGAGAGATCTGGATGCTCCGGAAATGAGTTACTCCCAAAATGCCTACACACAGAAGAATCTGGGGGAATGTCAGAGTAACACAGACATTTCAGGTTCATCCAAGACACGGAGATTGAGAGATGCCCCAAAGGGAGACTGAGGGACCTGAATTTACACTCAACCAGCCCAGGAATCCCTGGCTTTCCTCATGGTTAAGGGTTAAGCACTGGCCTGGGAGGTAGAGAGGTGGCCTTTGTTTTGACTAGCCCGTAAGTTTAAGGGCTAGCTGCCCTTACACCCAAAAGGCTTGGGTAGTGGTCTCAGGAAAAAACTTCCTGGGGCCTATGAGGTCTGTGTTCTCTCTCTTGGCTGTGCACCATATACAACAATCCCCAAACCCCCATCACCCCATCTCATACAATCCAAGGAAGGTGAGCAGCTCACCTTTATGACGTAGAGCCTAACTAACTCTCTCAGCCCCAGCAGAAAGAGCTGTGAAACCCCAGGAAACAGTCCGCACCCCTTCACCTGCCCTCCTGCCACCACCAAGGGCCTCAACCCCTCCCTAAAGTCACTTGCTAGGAAAAAAGAAAAGGGAAAGAGCATCTCCAGGCCAGGTGGCAGGTTCCAGAAGCCTTTTCTTACCTATGAGAGAAGGAGCCACCCGGCCACTAGGAATTCTCTCTGCTGCTAACACTACTAGTCTTGGAACTTACTGGACTTTGGACAAAGATTGATTTAAAAGCTGATGTATTTAACAGGGACGTGTGGTCTGAATTCAAGCGACCTCTGTCCTGCTCCCTGCCAGCTGGAAACCCTCAAGATCCCACAGCCAAAAAAGCCCTGCCCCCACCCCAGCCTAACACGCCCTAACAAGGTGGGGAATAGGAGGACTTGTCTGTGCTCCCTCAGGACAACAAAGTGGGGAGCAGAGGTGGGGAGGGAAGCTGAGGAGGAGGTGCTACTGTCTTTCCAGTTCTATCCAATGAACAGAGGACTGGGTCATACCCAACCAATCCTTAATCCCAGTAGGAATCCCACTGCCCCTAGCCCAGGGTCAGAGTAGGGGCTCATCACCAGCCACCTTCCACACTGAGGCCATCCCGAGAGCAGGGCACTGCACCTCTTGCCCAGAAAGCCGCCAGCAGGCTAATAAAGCCCCAGTGAAGGCAAAGCCCCTATTTACCGGTCCTGCCTCCCACTGTGCCCTGGGAGCTAGCACTTGCCTGCTTGCTGAGGTCAGCAGCAGCAAAGCCCAGCGCCCCTCCTGTCTCCCGATGGCTGATGTCTGTTCTGAACTCCTCTCCACACTTTGCAGCCTCTCAGGAAGGCGGCTGGGCAGTGGACAGCGGTTTCACAAGATCCCCTGTGGGCTGGTGCTGTTGAAAAGGTCGCTAGCCTCAGCCACAGCAGCAGCTGATCTCTATCAACCGCACCCACACAAACCATCCTCACCTGGAGTCTCAGCCCACACTCCTAATCCAGGGCAGGAGACTGCTCACAGCAGGAGACAGGGCAAGCCCTAGGCTGTGGAACGGGTGGTCTCACCTTTCTCCACTCATGAAGAGCTAGCCATTAGTTTTCCCTGGGTCTTGGCTTTGCCCTCAACCCATGTGTGACCTAAGCCAGTGGGTAACAGTTTAAACTGGTCAGCATCAGAGCCACTCCATCATACCCAGCTGCTTTCCATCTTTATTCTCTTGACCGCTAATATGACTTTCAAAGCATTAGGGTGCTGTATATTTAGGATCAGAACACCTGAGTTGAAACTCTGACTGCCAGATTCCAGATGTTTAATGGGTGGAACGCAGGACCTCCCTCCCTCCCCACAATAACAATTACAAAATTTTGATATCATACCTATAAATGAGTCTGAGTAATGCAAGAGCAGCACAAGTTCTTCGCTATAGATCTAGAGATCTTGTAGGGTTATCTTTTATGTGCCCCTCAAGGCCTTACATTCATTACTCTCCTCAGCCCTCATCATGTGACATGATACTCATCTCTAGATAAGAAAGTTGAGATTCATCTGTTTAATAATCCTGCCCAGGGTCACCTGCCAGGAGGACTGAAGAGCCAGCCTTGGACTCCGCCCTGTCTTCTTAGATGAGTTCTTTACAGCAGCAATAAGGCCTGCGGTCCTGCCTCCTCTTCCACACCTTCCCCAGCCGTATTTGAGCCAGTTGGGGGGGGGGGCAGATGATGAGCTATTGTTCTTCTAGGAGGTGTTCTCTACTATACGGAGACAAGTTGGGATTTCCTGGGTCATTTCCAACTTCCAGCTTCGAGATTCGGTGATCCTAAATCTGCTTGGCAAGGCAGGGGGTGAGGGGGTGGGCATTGTTTGTTTTTTGAGACAAGGTTTCTTTGTGTATCCTTGGCTGTCCTGGAACTCAGGCTGTAGACCAGACTGGCCTCAAACTCAGAGATCCACCTGCGTCTGCCTCTGGAGTGCTGGGTTTAAAGGCGTGTGCCACCACTGCCCAGCTAAATCTGCTGGGCTTTCACACACACACACACACACACACACACACACACACACACACACACACACACACACACACGCATCCTGTAGCCCACCCTTGAGGATGTGCAGTGTAAGCTCTGGTTTGTCTCAGATTCCTGCAGGTAAGAAGCTGTGAGTACAAGCTGTAGCATAGGATGTAGGGGTGTTTTTGAGTTTTGCTTCTCAAAATCCAGGCCATGGAACCTAAGGCCTTACTGTGCTAGGCTAGTGCTCTTACTCCTGAGCCACAGCCCAGCCCGGGCTTTGGCATCAAGAAGATACGACATTGAATCCTAAATATGCCGTTAATGGTTTCTTCTTTGGTTTGTTTGTTCTCTCGAGTTGGAGGCTTTATCTTCGGTCAGGTAGCACCTATCTGCCCCATGGAAAGGTAAAGAAACCCTCCACCTACAATCTGTGTTCATTACTTACCTTGCTGCTTCTGTTAAGGAAAGACTTCATGCGAGGTACCCTCAGCCCCAGGACCTCCACTCTCCACCCCTCATCCAAAGCAGATCTATGACTAAGAATTTGCCAAAGAAATTTCTTTTTTCTTCCCAGAATCTGGGCTGAGACAGCCATTTTCTCATTGCCCTCCTGGTCTCTTCATTGCGCTCCATTTTGTCCTCAGACTTGAATATTGTGTTGTTTGATCCCTTTGTCTTTCCCGCCAGAATATCAATTCCTCAAGGACAGAGACTTGTGTTTTCTTTTAGTTTTATTTTTTAAATTTTATTTATTTGTATGGGTGTTTTGCCTGAGTGTGTGTCTATGTACCACATGCATATCTGGTTCCCAGGGAGCCTAGAAGAGAACACCAGATCCCTTGAAACTGTCTGGTGTTACAGACAGTTGTGAGCTGCCATGTGGGTACTGGGAATTGAAACCAAGTCTTCTGGAAAAGTAGCCAGTGCTCTTAGCCACTCAGCCACCTCTCCAGCTTCCAAGAAGACTTTTTATAGCCATCCAGATCTAGTAAATGTTCAGGGCACAATGCTGCTTCATGTCTGCAAGAGTCAGTCCTCTTCTGAAAGCACAGTGTACCAACATTTTCTGTGTACACAATGTACCAACATGCATTAAAATGGATGGACTAGAAGCACAAGGTGGTGTTTGGGACACTGTGAATGGTACCTTGCCTACTGGCAGCTCAGTATCCCATGCCACTGGTCAGAAACACAAAGCTAAAAACACCCTTCACAATTTCCTAATGCTTCCCTCACTGGGTCACGTACAAAGATTGGTAATAGTCCTGCAGCTATTAGGGTGGGCAAGTGAAGCTTCTCAAGACTGGAGCAACTGTCCTGGGGCCAGGTACCCTGACTCTGCTCAGATGCCCCAGAAGCTGGGGTTGATATTCTGTTATATTTGGAAAACTCTAAAATATTGTGGAGCTGGAAGTCCACAAATAATATAAAGATGCCAATTCTCTCCAAATCTACTAGATAGATGATAGATAGATGATAGATAGATGATAGATAGATAGATAGATGATAGATAGATAGATAGATAGATAGATAGATAGATAGATAGATAGATATTGGCATTTCCAGTGAAAGAAATTTCCCTCATTTGCTGCTAGAACCTGAATAAGCTAGTTTCGGAAATAAATATAAGCATAAGGAAGGGAACCAATGAGATGGCTCTGCCAGTAAAAGCGGTTTCCATTCAAGCCTGATGACCAGAGTTCAATCCCCAAAACCCAGAAGGTGGAAGGAGAGAAACAACTCCACGGAGTGTCCTCTGACCTCCACTTGCATGCCATGCCATGCTCACACCTGCACATGTTTGTGCGTATGCATGCACATGCACACACACACAGACGTAAACTTGTTTTTAAATGCCGGTACTCAGGAAGGAGTTTCTTTGTCTGGATACCAAAACCATGTAGTAAATGGTGGCATTTACTACAATATGATTTGGGGACCAGGTAGGCAAATGAATAAACTAGAATGAAATAAACTAGAAAGTCCCAAAACAGCTCCAAACATATACAAATAGTTGATTCATGACAAAAAAAAAATGAGGACAAAGGAGCTAGGCTTTTTTCATACAAAAATGTGTGAATGTTTTATTTCTTTCAATCAAATATTTGTGAGATTCAGCCAAGTTGATATGTGTACTTTACTGTCATTTAATATTAATATTTAATACTATTATAACATTCCACTTAGATAGTATCTGAACATAGGGCAGAGTGTTGCAGGCTGCCTGACTGGTGGCTAGGATGTTCATCTGATTTCTGGGATGCCCCTGAGATTCAGGCTCCTTGGCTGGTTTCCTGGGGCTGACGGCTCATCCCTTGTTTTGTCTGAATATGTGCTTGACCACGAGTTTAGGAAAGAAGTGGAGTTTCGTTTGTTCGTTTGTTTGTTGTTTTTGAGACTGTGCTGACTGTCTTGCAGCTTGCTCTGTAGACCTGGCTGGCCTTGAACTCACAGAGATCCACCTTCCTCTGCCTCCCTAGCGCTGGGATTTAAAAGCCATCATGCCTGGTAAGGATATACTTTTTTTCAGATTTATTTTGTTATTTTTAATCGTGTGTGTGTGTGTACATGCGTGGAGGTCAGAGGACAGCTTTTGGAAAGCAGTTTCTTCCTTCGACTCTGGGCTCCTGGTATAGAACTCCAGCGCCTCCGCCCACTGAGCCATCTCACCAGCCCCCCGCTGTTTTCCATAATGGCCATACCATTCTGCTTTTGCACCAGTAGCGACACAAAGGTTCTCCACATCCTCATAAACACTTCACCTAACTTGTTGGTTTGTTTATTGTTTTGACACTCATCGTCCTGATGAGTGGAACAATTCGTTTGCATTTCCCTAACGACTGATGCCGACAGCATCATCTTTTCATCTGCTTCCTGGCCGGTTGCACACCTCTTTACAGAAACAGCTATTAAGAGTCCCTGCCCCGTTTTTAAAAAGCTGCTCTTGTTATTCGTGTTGAGATGCCTCAGTTTTTGACCATGAAACAAAGACCCAGAGAGATGAAGTGATTTAACCAAGGACGCCTTGTTCATGCAGAGATGTGGCAGCTGAAGGGCCAGTGCTTCTGTTTCGACAGCCTATGAACGCTCTTTCTGCAACACAAGTCAGCTTGGCCACAGAGGACCCGAGAGACCCCCGTTTTTACTTCAGCTTCAACACTTGATTGTCCCACATTACTTTTTAGTAGCTCATTAACTTACTCCAACCCTAACATTTTAGATCCTACTGTCCTCTGTCCCTGTCCTGAGTCAGCTTAATGACTTTCCCTTTGCCTCTGTGCATTTCTGGCCTCCCCTAACATCTACAGAAGCTGGCTACACAGGCTGCATACCTTTAGAGGAATTTATTAGGTCAGGGTCCAGATGCAGGACGGAGATAAATGTTTTACAGCTGTGTGGATTGATGGGTGGCACATGGGACAGCGCCATCCCTCTCTGCCGTGGTATACATGGAGGCCCCATGTGGTTGCTGACCAGAATTTTCTAGTGTTTAGAGGAAACAGGTTTCAGGCCAGAGGAGGCCTGAGGACCCCTGGAGAGCTACGAGTTGGTAAAACTTGTAAGTTGTCTGTGAAAGATTTTTTTTCCTTCATTTTTATTTTCTAAATGTGGGTGTTTGCCAGCATGCATGTCTGTGCACTGCATGTGTACAGGGCCCCCAGAGGCCAGAAGAAGATGCTGGATCCCTTGGGACTGGAATATAGACAGTTGTAAGGCACCATGTAGGTGCTAGAAATCAAACTCTGGTCTTTTAGAAGAGCAGCCAGTGCTCTTAAATGCCAAACCATCTCTCCAGCCCCATGAATAATTGTTTATAGTCATTCCCTCTCCCTTTGCCTGACTGAGAGGTCTGCTTCCACCAAAGGTAAACTATGGGACAGAGCAAGAATATATATAGCCATGTCTAGGCTCCTGAACGTACCAACGTCACACTTTTGAAATACAGGTTTTAAGGGTCTCTGCTTACTTTTCTGAAGGACACAGGGACTGTGAGTGACCTGGATTCCATCTTATGGATCCGGTTTCTCAAGAGCTCCTAGAGCAGGGGTCTCCACCCTCCTAACACCGTGGTCCTTTAATACAGTTCCTCACGTTGTGGGGACCCCCCAACCACGAAATTGTTTTTGTTGCTACTTCATAACTGAAATTTATGCATTGCAATGTAAATATCTAACATGCGACCCCCATGAAAGGGTCATTTGACCTTAAAGGGGGTCATGACCCACAAGCTGAGAGCCACTGCCCTAAAGGGACAGGATAGGCAGGGACAAGAGAACAGCAAGAAAAGTACTGAGAGGCTGGGACCTCCCTACCAGAGGCAAAGGGTCTGTGAGAAAGAACAGGAACCAGTGGCCCACCTCTGGCTTGACTTCAAAAGAGCCATCCCTCATGGCTCGGCAGTGGTAGCACATGACTTTAATACCAGCACTTGGGAGGCAGAAGCAGGAGGATTTCAGTGAATTTGAGGCCAGCCTGGTCTACAAAGCAAGTTCCAGGACAGCCAGGGCTGTTACACAGAGAAACCCTCTAAGAGTATGGCCTCTATGAGGGCTCCCGGCACCCCTGGTGTTACAGAAAACAACTCAGCTGTGGCTGCTCTTTTTGGCATGTTCAGAATCCTGACAGGCCAGAGTAAGAACATGACAACCCACACCTGTAGTAATCTCAGTTACTCAGGAGGTAGAGGAAGATTTCTAGATCAGGGCCTGCCTGGGTTCCACAGCAAGTTTAAGGCAATCTGGGCAGTGTAGGGAGTTGGTCAATCAAAGCTCTGGGAGTATCGTTCAGCAGTACAGTGCCTGCCTAGCGTGCATGAGGCTCTATCTCCAGCACCACAGAATAAAATATAGTAGATAAAAAATAAGTCTAATGTACTAGGAAAAAATCAGTTCTTACTTTCATTGGGCCCCAGGGGCGCACTTCCTCCGGAGCCTGGTCTGGTAAGGAGAGCAGCCTCTGCACCAACCACACGAGGGTCTGCCCTTACCCTCACGGTGAACCCTGGATTGGATACCGACTTTCCTTTCACAAGGATCACACTGGAAAAGTCCTGGAGAGTAAAATAATAAATCCTGAATCCAAGGTATTACGCATCAGGAGGCTTAGGACAACTGGCTTGCGAGAAGATGAGAACCCACAAAGTACAGTAGACCAGTTTCCCCAGCTCCTTTAAGGACAGAGTTTGGAAGGAGCCTGAGAGGGTACCCTAAGGTATTCACAGGGTAGGCTGGGCCAGGCTCAGGAGGCAGCGAGCAGATGTGGGTGGATGATCTTCCATGTTCTTACCCTGATATGAGGAAACAGTGTGGCCCTCAGATGGTGAGAAGCAAGTCTCTATCCTCACAGCAGAATATGGCTTTGCAATAGCGAGGGCTGCAGACTCCACTCGGCCGGCAGAACTTTGACTGTGCCCACTTCTGCCACCAGGCTGAGACGTTGTGGAAAAACTCAAGTGACCTTGAAGGATTCAGTGGGGGTTGGGAGTGCTGAGCCGCTGAGAGAGCCTCCACCCGCTGGTCTCCATTCAGTGAGAGATCTAATTAGAATGGGACCTGGTACCCTCTGTGGTCCAGGAGGAAAGCACGGACTGTTCAGGACACCTCAGTATTGGGCAGATGCTCTGCCTTCTAGCTTAAAAGGACAGAACTTGAGGCCAAAATTGAGTACAGACTGGAGATTAGAAATGAGGCTAAGACAATCTTTTCAAGGCCTGCTCTGTCAGCCCGCTACCCAAACGCCTGAGGCTGCCATCCTTGTCTCTACAGTAACACAGTCCTGGCTCCCTCCTTGTCTTCCCTAACCGAGAACTCTGGGCTACAGGCCAACAGAGATGGCGGCAGGGTGGGGATGAAATACTCGCACTGCTTTGATGCAATTACCCTCGGGCCCCGAGGATTGGTTTCCTTCCAGAAAGCTGTGCCAGCGTAGCAGGTCACTCTTTTCTACGGAAAACGTCACATCTCCTGCCAGCCCCCTGGAGCCGGGAGACTCTTCCATCCCCTCTGCCCAGTCTAGCCCATGGGTTTCCTTAGTCACTGCTCATCACCATCAAAGCAGTACATGGTAGCGGGAGCCCCGCTTGGCGTAGGCGCACAAGCAAACGCACGCACTCACACACGCACGGGCGAGCGTGAACACACACGCACACACTCACACACACACATTCTAAAGGTGAGGGAAATTCAGAAAACTTGGATGACCTGCCCCAAATCATACAGTAAAATGGTGAGGTGGGACAGAAACCCAGACAGTCTGACCCTTAAGTTTGTGACTTAATCACCAAGCAAGCACAAACGCAGCCCATGAGCCCTCAGCAGAATTAGGACCCATGCTCAGAAGTCCAAGGGGGCTAGGAAGTGAACTTGAGGAAGAGTTTTTCAACACTAACTGAGAAATTCATCAAAGGTTATCAGGTGAACTACAGAGACATTTCCTCATTCATCTTCAGTGTGTCTCTATTCATAATGCCCAGAAATGCAAAACACCCTAAATGTCCATCAGCTGATGAGTGGATAATGAAAATGTCATACATTTACACAGTGCAATATTATTCAGATGTTAGGAAAATGAAATTTGCAGGTAAATGGATGGAGCTGGAAAAGTTATTCTGAATGAGGTAAGCCAGACTCAAAAGGAAAAATGTTGTAAATTTTCTCTTACATGTGGATGTTAGCTTTTAAGTCTTCGCTATGTGTGCTACAATCAGAATAACCAGAGGTCAGTTAGCTAGTAAAGGACTAGAGGAGAGGAGGGGATCTCCCAAGGAAAGGGAAATAGAATAAGAGACAAAGGGACCTCCACAGGAGCAGGTACAAGGGGGTAACCTCAGAGAGAGCAGACTCCAGCCAGAGACCTCTGTGAGACCAAGTGCAAGTCAGGGATATCCAAGGGAGCAGGCCCAAGCCAGGGACATCTATGACAACAGGCCTGAGTCCACTACCTCAGCCTGAGCAGGAGAAGGTCCAAGCCAGAGACCTCCCCAGGAGCAGGCTCAAGGCAGCAACCTCAGCGGGAGCAGTCCCAACCAAGCAACTCCTTGGGAGCAGGCCCAAATAACCCCCAGGAGCACCAGGTGACCTCTGGAGTGACTGGAACCACAGCCCTGACTGCACCACGAGGAGCAATCATATGAGCCTAGGATCAACTGGCACCCGGAAGACTGATCATCAGAAACACAGCCCCAGCTACACCAATCAGAGGAAAAGGTGGGTAGACAAGGTAAGAACACACTCAACACCACAAAGAGCATCATGACACCAATAAAAACTAGTGGCCCTACAACAGCAAAATTTGAAGAACCAAATATAGATAAAGCAGAAGAAAATGACCTAAAAAAATAACTTTAGGAGAATGTTTGAAGCCCTTAAAGAGGAAATGAAAAATTCCCTCAAAGAAATAGAGGAAAAGAAAAACAAAAAATTGGAAGAAATCAACAAACCCCTCAAAGAAAAACAAGAAAGAGCAATCAAACAGATGAAACTATTCAAGACATAAAAACCAAAATAGAGACAATAAAGAAAACACAAACTGAGGGAATTATAGAAACAGAAATTATGAGAAAACAATCAGGAACCACAAATGCAAGCATGAACAGCACAATACAAGAGATGGAAGAGAGAATCTATACAGGAAATAGACTCATTAGTCAAAGAAAACATTAAATCTAACAAAAGCTTAACACAAAATATCCAAGAAATATGGGACACCATGAAAAAACCAAACCTAAGAATAATAGGCATAGAAGAAGTCCAACTCAAAAGCACAGAAAATATATTTAACAAAATCACAGAAGAAAACTTTCCCAACCTAAAGAAAGAAATGCCTATGAAGATACAAGAAGCTTACAGAACATCAAATAGACTGGATCAAAAAAAAAAAGTCCCCTCGCCACATAGTAAGCAAAACACTAAATATACAGAATAAAGAAAGAATATTTCTGCAAAAGAAAAAGGCCAAGTAACACATAAAGGCAGACCTATCAGAAATATACCGGACTTCTCAATGGAAACAATGAAAGCCGGAAGGTCTTGGTCAAGTGTTATGCAGACATTAAGAGATCACGGATGCCAGCCCAGACTACTATACCCAGCATAACTTTCAACCACCATAGAAGGACAAAACAAGATATTCTATGACAGAACCAGATGTAACCAATATGTAGCCACAAACTCAGCCCTACACAAAGTACTAGAAGGAAAACTGCAGCCCAAGGAAGTTGGCTACATCCACAAACACACAGACAATAGATGATATCACAGCAGCAAATCCCAAAGAAAGGAAACACACACACACACACACACACACACACACACACACACACACACACATCACCACCATCGCCAACAACAAAAACTAAAATAACAGGAACTAGCAATCACTGGTCATTAATATCCCTTAATATAAATGGACTCAACTCGCCTATAAAAAGACACGGGCTAACAGACTGGATACAAAAACAGAATACATCCTTCTTCTGCATACAAGAAACATACCTCAATCTCAAAGACAGACATCGCCTTAGAGTAAAGGGTTGGGAAAAAAATTCCAATTAAATGGACTTAAGAAACAAACTGGTATAGCTATCCTACTATCAAACAAAATAGACTTTAAACTAAAATCAATCAAAAGAGACAAAGAAAGACATTTCATATTAGTGACAGGAAAAATCCATCAAGAGGAAATCTCAATACTGAACATCTATGCCCCAAATACAAGGTCACCCTCATATGTAAAAGAAACACTTCTAAAGTTTAAATCACACACTAAACCCCACACACTAATAGTGGGAGACTTCAACACCCCACTCTCACGACTGAACAGGTCAGTCAGACAGAAAATTAACAGAGAAATAAGGGAACTAACAGATATTCTGACTCAACTAGACTTAACAGACATCTATAGAACATTCTATCAAAACCTGAAAGAATATACCTTCTTCTAAGCACCTCATGGTACTTTCTCAAAAACTGACCACATATTAAGTAACAAAGTAAACCTCAACAGATACATAAAAATTGGAATAACCCCATGTATCTTATCGGATCACCATGGCTTAAAATTAGAATTCAATAGCAACTCTAATTCCAGAAAGCCCACAAACACATGGAAATAAAACAATGCTCACCTGATAATCACCAATGGGTCAAGGAAGAAACAAAAACATGGAAATTAAACAGTGCTCATCTGAATCATCAATGGGTCAAGAAAGAAATAAAAGGGGGAATTAAAGACTTCCTAAAATTCAATGAAAATGACCACACAACATACCCAAATTTATGGGACACAATGAAAGCAGTGTTAAGAGGCAAGTTCATAGCACTAAATGCCTACATAAAGAAGCTGGAAAAATCCCACACTAGTGAATTAACAGAACAATTGAAAACTTTAGAACAAAAAGAAGCAAACTCACCTAAGAGAACTAGACAGCAGGA
>PVIU01005042.1:0-118838 GCA_004026605.1 Ondatra zibethicus
TGACACACTCTGCCAGGTCCCCAAGCGGCGGGGACCGGTGCGCCTGGATGCTAACAGTACCACGTAGAGGCCCCATCTTGTGACGCTTTCTAACGTCCAAACATGGCAGTGTCTCTGCTTCTCTGGCTAGCTTTCTGCATAAATAGAAACAGCGCTTTCAGCACGGGCTACTTCCCTCCCATCCCCCTGGTTACAGCCACACGCAGAAGCAGGATCAAGGCATTTGGTTACTTTTTCCATTGCTGTTGACAAAATACCCGACAAGAGCGGCTGAAATGGGGGCTTTAATTTGGATCACAGTTTTATGTGTGGTATAGCCCATCATGTTGGAGATGATGTGGAGGCAGGGGCATGAGGTGGCTGTCACGTGGCACCCACAGGCCGGAAGCAGAGCGGGAGGCTGTGGCTCAGCTCACTGTCTTTTCCCTCCCCCACCCTTGCTTCACTTTTTCCTGTATTGACTTTAGTCTTGCCCAAACTCTTTCCCAAAAGCAGTCTAGATGGAAATGCTGTCAGACTTACAGTTGTCTTTAACGCTCTTGATGTGGGAGAAGAGACCCCATGTTCACCAAGTACTCAACTCCACCCCATGCAGCTGGATCACACGCCCATGCCTGGGTCTATCATGGCAGCAGGGCAGGTGGTGATGGGAACAATCCCATGGCAGAGAGGCAAATCCAAAGAGAAACATGCTGTTCAGACCAGACACTGCCAATGTCCCTCCCCACCTGAGTACAGAACCACAACCCTTGCAAGCCCTCATGGGGTGAACGTTAAGGCTCAGAGAGCGGCATAACCTCTCTGCAGACTTCCAGGGCTTCCTGCAGTCAGTGTTTACTTTTGTTGATATAATCTTGTGTCTGCAGAAGGTGGACTGACCTGGACTGGGCTGGGCTCCAGGCTGGGGCAGCTGAAGCTGTTGAAAGAGTTTTGTTCCACTGCAGGTCCGTGTGGCCACTATTCATGGGCTTCTCTTCCTCCTGGACATTGTGGATTTTGATGAAACGGGCTTTCCTTGCTGGAACATACTGAAGCACGCGAGGCTCCTCCAGGTCTGCAGCTGGAACTGGCTCGCAGTCCAAGCTCAAAGCCAATGTCAAGGAGAGGCACTCTACCACCGTACTGACCATATGACAACAGTGTGGATATGATCGTCCAACCATTCTCCCACCCAGAGTCTACGCTTGGATATCCGTGTCCCAAAGCCAATTATCTCCAGCTGGAACCTCTCACTCTGGGTCATTCAGGCAGGACACAGTTCATGGCCCTCGGGAACCTTTCAGAAGTGGGACAAGATCAGACAAGGCCAGACAGGATACTACGCCAGCCATGAGCCACTTAGCGTGGTCCCACTTCCCCATAGCCCTGAGCACAGGCATTGTCTGGGTCCACTTATTCATACACATTCCTCTTCTAGAAAGCGAGCTGAGGAAAATTTTTCCCCCCTTGGGGACAAAAAAGAGACCTCAGGGAATTGTTTTCTAAATAAACAATGACAACCGTTCATTTTTGTTGGCTCTGCTTGCCCGCTCCCCCGTCTCTGTCTTTCTTTTCTCTGAGTTTTGGGTTGAGAAGTTGGCCATGAAATTGAGAAAGGATACCTGCTTCATTCTTTCTTGCATTTGGTTCCTCTGGCTGGGACATAAAACCCTGCCTTCTCTCTGTAGCCAGTGCACTTCAAAGTTGTAAAAATTTGGATAAAGTACATGAGGGTTTGTGGCTGTTCTAGATTTTCGTCTTTTTATAACCTCCTCCTATTTCACGTTGATTTTGACCTCGGGTTAAAGGAATGCTTTTGAAAAGAATAAGGATTTGATCCTGGCAATGGATGTAGCAGAAATACTGAGGTCAATAAGTTAAAAGCTTTTAACAAAGAAGATGAAGAACAGGAGAAAGAAGCGAAAAACTAGATTTTGCAAACTTTAAGCTGAGGACTGCGTAAAACAGGCGAACGTCACAGCTATAATCTTATTTTTAAAAACGTATGGTGTGACAATATTTTTCCAAGTTTACCAGGGTAAAAAAGTTTGAATTAGAGCCAGGTGTGGTGGTGCACGCCTTTGATCCCAGCACCCAGGAGGCAGAGGCAGGTCAGTCTCTGTGAGTTCAAGGCTAACCTGGTCTACAGCTTGAGTTCCAAGCTACCAGGGCTGCAGGAGACCTTATCTCAAAGGGGGAAAAAAAAAAGCTTGAGTCAGATAGGGAGGCCAGGCATCTCTGAAGCCTGAAGTAATTTTTTTTAAGATTTATTTATTTATTATGTATACAACATTCCTTCCATGTATGCTTGCTTACATGCCAGGAGAGGGCACCAGATCTCATTACAGATGGTTGTGAGCCACCATGTGGTTGCTGGGAATTGAACTCAGGACCTCTGGAAGAGCAGTCAGTGTTCTTAACCTCTGAGCCATCTCTCCAGCCGCAGCCTGAAGTAATTTTCTCACTTCCTCTGGATTTGCTATGAATATTCTATGTGCATATTTTGTTTCTTCTCTTTTGTACAAAAATCTGAACATCTCCATGCCTAAAACACATGTGTGGTGGTTGGTAGTCTTTATTTTTTATAAAGGATGTGTTTTTATTTATGCGTGCAAATGTATGCCATATATGTACATGCCCATGTCTTCAGAAGCCATACAAAGAAACTGGATCCCCTGGAGCTGGAGTTTCAAGGTGGTTGGGAGCTGGCTAACATGGGTGCTGGGAGCTGAACTTGGGTCTCTGAAAGAGCCGTCTTAATCACTGAGCTAGTGCCTGAGGGGGTTCATGTTAGTTATCCACTTGACACGATCTAGAGTCATCTGGGAGTGAGGGATTATGTGGATCAGCTAGGCCTGTGGTCATGTCTGTAGGAGGCTGGTCTTGATTGTGCTAACTGATTTGAGAAGACCTAGCCCACTGTGGTGGTAGCATTGCTTTGGATCCCGAATTGTCTGAGTAGATAGAGAAAGCCATCTGAGTCTCTGCTCCTAACTGTGGGTGTGACCAGCTGCTTCAGCTCCCTGCCTTGACTTCCCTGTGATGATAATGATGGACTGTAACCTGGAATTGTGAGGTAAAGCAAACCACTTCTCCCCTAGATTGCTTTTTGTTAAGGTATTTTTGCTTTGTTTTGTAAAAACCTATCCAAGACACATTGTCAGTAAGAAAAGCAATACATTGCATTATATTTTCTCTCTCTCTCTCTCTCTCTCTCTCTCTCTCTCTCTCTCTCTCTCTCTCTCTGTCTCTCTTTGAGGAAGGGTTTCTCTGTGTAGTCCTGGCTGTTCTGGACCACTTTCTGTAGACCAGGCTGAGTTTGAACTCAGAGATCTGCCTGCCTCTGCCTCACTCTCCCAAGTTCTGGGGTTAAAGGCATGTGCTATCACAGCAAGAATTGTATTTCATCTTTTATATTTTTTAAGAAAGTGAAACAAAATCTAAGATTCATAGTTTCTTTTGTGATGTTCATTACAAATCAGACCACTTTAATTCTCCCCCCCGCCCCCCGCCCTTTGTTCAAACAGTGTCTTATGTAGACTAAGCACTGAATTCCTTATGTAGGTGGGGATGACCTAGAATTCATTCTTCTTCCTCAATCTTCTGGGATTACGGTCATGCACCACCATGCTCGGTTTATGCCATGCTGAAGATTGAAGCCATGGCTTTTTGCATTCTAGGCAAGCACTTCTCTGAGCCCAAGTCCCAAGTGGACAGTTCTGGGACATCGTTTACATTTTTTAGGCTGTGTGGTGATATTTTGTCTGTGATCTAACAAATAAAGCTTGCCTGGAGATCAGAGAAGCAGAGCAGTCAACCACTAGAGAGTCGTTTCACGTCTACCGAATCCTCAGACAAAGTGGGCAAGATCCTGTCTCCATAAATCCTCAGACTGAATGCGTCTCTAGGAAACCTCAGACTGAATCCTTAGACTCAATGTGTTGAGCTTTTGTCTTCTTCTGCCTTATATTCCTCTCTCTGCCCTTCCTATCTCCACCTCCCTAGTGCTGGGATTAAAGATATGTGACTCCCAAATACTGGGATTAAAAGTATGAGCCATCACCACCTGGCTCTGTTTATCTTTCAGACTGGATCAATCTTGTGTAGCCCAGGATGGCCTGGAACTCACAGAGATCCATCTGCCTCTGTCTCCCAAGGGCTGGGATTAAAGGTGTATGTCACCACTACCTGGCCTCTCTGGCTGACTAGTGGCTTAGCTCTGCACTCTGATCTTCAACTAAGTTTTATTTGTCAGAACACAAACAAAATGTCACACAACGGGGTTGGGTGTAGGTCTCAGAAGTAGAGTGCTTGGTTAGTGTGCACAAGACCCTGGGTTTGATCCGAAGTACCACACACACACGCACATACACACAGAGTACATCCATATTGTTGGGTAAGGATCATCAACATTGACCTGTAGAACTTTTTCATCTTCCCAAACTTAAAGTATTTTCCATGAAGCATGGCCTTCCCACCTCTTCTCTTGCCCCTGCTGAGAAACAAATCATTCTGCCCGTCCTCAGTTTGAGATGCATATTGCGCTCAACAAAGAATCACAGGGGCTGGAGAGATGGCTCAGCGGGTAAGAACATTGTCTGCTCTTCCAAAGGTCCTGAGTTCAATTCCCAGCAACCACATGGTGGCTCACAAACATCTGTAATGAGGTCTGGTGCCCTCTTCTGGCCTGCAGACATACACACAGACAGAATATTGTATACATAATAAATAAAAAAACAAAACAAACAAACAAAAAGAAACAATGAATCCCAGACTGTCTTCCCCAGCTCACCACTGCTGCCTGCTGGGTTGGGCATGTTTTAGTTTATCTATTTAGAGTTAGAAAGATACAGCAAATCTGCTATGTTGACTGAGCCCATTTGTGGAAAAGGGAAAGGTCCTTGAGCCTTTGGAAGATGGGCAGTTTGAGTTGGGAGCTACATTGGCTCGCTGGAAAGACTGTACCTCCCTGAAGAACTCTGCTAACAAAGGATTCAGGGAGCAGGGAAGTGCCATCAAGAATTCAAAAACCACTGTTCTGTACCAAATTGGGCATGCCAGCCTTTTCTGCCTTCTCTCTAGGCTGACACCCCAGCTGTGCAGCGTAGAAAATAAGCAAGCAGCTTCCCTCTGCTCCTCTGAGTCTCCAGCACACTTACCAAGTGAGGATTGTTGTTTCTCTCTGCCAACCCTCATCCTATTGTTACTCTGAATCTGACTACTTTAGGATTCCAAGCAAGTACAGTATTTCTTCTCTGTGTCAGCTTTAATTTGCTTAACTGAGTCACAGGTCTCAGTCAAACTCCCTAGGTGGGTTTTTTGCTTTCAGTTTAGTTTTTCGAAACAATGTTTCTCTGTGTAACCTTGACTGTAGGCCAGGCTGGCCTCAAACCTGGAGATCCGTTTGCCTTTTCTCTCTGAAAGAATAAAATAATTCTGAGGAAAGCCACCTGCCAGGGGACAGAGCAATAAGTAAATGGAGATAAGGAGTGGTAAAGTTTTCTCTATGTCCTTTTTTGTTATTTAAATTTTTTTTAGCTCTTTGTATGCATTAGTTACTCAAAACAGTACATTTAAATCATCCAGATAATAAGATGAAATGAAGGAAACCTGCAGGGTGACCTTCAGGAAGCTGAGCTCACTAACTGGCCCCTGGCCTTGGCATGCGCGGTGTGCAATACCATCTTCCGTGTTTGTGGCTGATGAGTTCTCTGTCCGATGATGTGTTAAGAACTCCTGAAGTCTGGCCTGCGTCTTGATATGAGCAGGGACCCGTGACTTACTTGCACCACTGGCAGCCGGCAGCCCTGGTGGAAGTGTTGCCCGGCAATATGTAATGCTGAGCCCACATCATGGAGGCTGCTTGGGTAAGACCCTCTGGGTTGTGTGGAATTATCTTTAATGCGCCAGATAAGAAGATTGTTAACCTCCTTATTACCAACACTTTTCTATTACCGTCGTGGGGCAGACAGATGATTGGAGGATTAGCCTGACTCTGACAGATCCTGCAGGCTCTGCCAATCTTGTTTGGACGGGAATCAAATCTGCTCATTGCTGATAATAGATAGACAGCATGATAAGCCCCCGGGTTGGCTTGTAAGAAATATGTATCTTGCTTTTTATTTCTTCTTTTAGTAATAGGAGTCAAATTTGGATTCATCCTGATAAATGAGGTATTTGGGACCTCATGTGATCTAATTGCTCCAAGCTGCTCTTTAATCCCCATTTGCTGACTCTCTGTACCTCTGTCCACACGGCACAAATGATCCCGACCTGGGAGTGAAGCCCACCCAGCTAAGACAGCCTTGGCAGTGCTTGTGAGTCTGAGGGTTCTCTGGGACGCTCCGTTTTGTTTCCCCTTGTCCTAAGGAATAAAGCATTTCTTGGACTTGTCACTGTGGTCAAGAGAAGGCCACACCATTTCTTTGTCCATTAATGTATTCTCGTCAACGGTGGCTGACACACAATGTTCTCTAAAATATGTTTGTTTTCCTTCCAAAAGACCAAATCTGTTTTTTAAATATTTTTATTTTTTAATTTTTTTTTTCTGAGACAGGGTTTCTCTGTAACAGCTCTGACTGTCCTGGAACTCACTCTGTAGACCAGGCTGGCCTCGAACTCACAGAGCTCTGCCTGCCTCTACCTCCCAAGTGCTGGGATTAAAGGCACACACCACCACTGCCAAACTAATTTATTTATGAGTATGGGTGTTTTGTCTGCATGCATGTATGCACGCTAAATGCATGTATTGCCCACAGAGGCCAAAACTGGTCATCAGATCCTTTAGAACAGGAGTTACAAGTGTTTGCTAGTGGCTACATGGATGCTGGGGCATGAATCCAGGCCCTCTGCTAGAGCAGCTAGTGCTCTTGACCACTGAGCCAATCTCTCCAGGTTCTATTTTCCCCTTTTAAAAAATCCTGCTTAGTATTGCATAGGCAATAATAGATGTTTATTATGGACAAACTGAAACGCTGACGTTGGAATTAGGGGTGTGGGGAGAAACACCCCTAAAAAGCAGCCTGTCACTATTTGGGTGAGTTCTTTCTCTAGCTATGTCTTATGTTTTCCCCCAGTGTATATATCACTCTAAATGAGTGCAGATTTCTAGGTGGATGGACAGATGATAGAAGAACACACACACACACACACACACACACAGAGAGAGAGAGAGAGAGAGAGAGAGAGAGAGAGGAGAGATATCCTAATAACTGCACTCATATATCCTGGTTTGTTTTATTTATTTATTTAGTTTTTGCACTCAGGGCCTTGGCCATGCTCTGCCACCAGGTTACATCTTCAGTCTTATTTCATTCTGGTTTTTGGTAAACTACCCAGACGAGCCTTGAACTTGCTATGTAGCCGAGACTGTCCTTGGCTTTTCAAGCATCCTCCTGCAGTCTCCCAAGGATTGTGGGAATGCGTCACCATGTCCCAGTCCTAGGAGGCAGAGGCAGACAGAGCTCTGTGAGTTTTCCATTAGGACTTGGAAACGGTGCTTTTGGCTCTTACGAGAGCGTCTGTCATTTTATGTACTACCTATGATTTATTTATTATGTGTGAGGGTTGGGGGAGACAGACTACACACATGTGGAGGTAGGAGAATAACGTTTGGAGGTCGGCTCTTTTCTTATGCACTGTAGGACCCAGGAATTGAACTTAAGTGTTAAGGGTTGTGAGCTACGTGCCCCCTCACTGCCCCCTCCCCGGAACAGGGTCTCACTGTGTAACCCTGGTTATCCTGGAACCCAAACTCAAAGTTTGGCTGGCCTCAAACTCAGAGATAGCCTGCCTCTATCTCCAGAATGCTGAGATTAAAGGTGTTCACCACAATGCTCAGCCCCTTCAAAATTTATCTTTATTTCTTATTTATTTATTTATTTTGGTTTTTCAAGACAGGGTTTCTCTGTAGCTTTGGAGCCTGTCCTGGAACTAGCTCTTGTAAACCATGCTAGCCTAGAACTCACAAATATCCGCCTGCCTCTCCCTCCCGACTGCTGGGATTAAAGGCGTGCGCCAGCACCGCCCGGCTTTATTTTTATTTTTTTATGAGACAAAAGCTCTCATATATTTTATGGCCTCAAGCTTGCTACGTAGTTGAAGATCTTGAATTCTTTTAAATTTTTTATTTGTTTATATTTTATTTGTATGGGTGCATGTTTTATCTGTATTTACATGTATCTAAGGTACCACAAGCATGCCTAGTGTCCACAGACTCAGAAGAGGGCATTAGATCCACTGAAACTGGAGTATAGATAGTTGTGAGCCACCATATGGGTTCTGGGAACGGAAACTTTGTCCTGTGCAAGAGCAGCAAGTGCTCTCAATCCCTGAGCCATCTCTCTGGCCCCACCTCTTTTTTTCCTTTTGGTTTGTTTTTTTTAAAGATTTACTTATTTTATGTATACAAGTGGTCTATCTACATGTATGCATCCAATCTACATGTGAGCCACCATGTGACTGCTGGGAATTGAACCCAGGACCTCTGGAGGAGCAGCCAGTGCTCTTAACCTCTGAGCCATCTCTCCAGCCCTTGAGCCTCCACCTCCTATGAGCTAGGATAACCGGCAGGTACCATCATATGCCTCTGTGCAGCCCTAGGCATGGAACCCAGGACCTCATGCCAGGCAAACATTTTACACACTGAACCACATCCCAAGCCCCTCCACATGCCTTAAAGTCAATCTTTAAGAGCCATTCCTTCATAGAGGAACTCAAAGTTTTATTTTTACTAGGCACTTTACTTCTGCAATCTGTTACTGCAAATTTAGTGGCTCAAAATAACCTAACAATTAGTATCTTACAGTTCTAGGGGCCAGAAGTTTTTTTGAGACAGGGGTTCTCTGTAGCTTTGGATGATTTGACTCTGTTGCCCTCTTATAGGGATGCTTACAATGACATTGGGCCTCCCAAATGATCCAGGGTGATCTTCCCATCTCAAGATCTTTCCTCACACCTGCTGAGCGACACACTCAGATTCTAGCGGTTTAAGATGCGACCATCTTTGGAGGGTAGTATTCACCTGACCACGCTTGGAAATCCAGAAACTGAAGCTGGCGAAGTAGCTCAGTCGGCAGAGTGCTTGCGCAAGCCCTGGGTTCATAAACCAACACGGAATCCCAACATTTGGGAAGGCGCAGGCAGGAGCATCGGAAGTTCAACGTCCAGCCTCAACC
Source organism: Ondatra zibethicus (assembly GCA_004026605.1). Taxonomy (NCBI): domain Eukaryota; kingdom Metazoa; phylum Chordata; class Mammalia; order Rodentia; family Cricetidae; genus Ondatra; species Ondatra zibethicus. Next base: position 9,156 of record PVIU01005042.1, read on the forward strand.
ACACAGTGAGTAAGAGGCCAGCCTGGGCTGTATGAGGCCATGTCTCGAAAACCCAAAATAAATAAATATAAATTAGATAGATAGATAAGTACTAGAAGAGTTACGGAGACAAAGCAGAGACCGTGGCCTAGAAGGCACCACCAGACTTCTGATCCTAGGGGCAGCTGCAGCACGACCGAGACTGGAAAACCATGAGGTCATAAAATCAGACTCCAGGCCTTCGAGAGCAAAAGGATATTTTAAAGGTTATGTAGTCTAACTTCCTCAGCTTAAAGAGAGGGAGCTAAGGCCCGGCAGGCTCACGACGCGGCTCTTAGTTATTCTGCATTTGGCCTAAATCTGAGAGACGTCTCTTCCTCTCTCCCCAAGGAGCCAGGCGCAGCCGTCACCCTTATCAAAGGCAGCGCGGCCCGGGAGCGCGGCTGGGAGGGTTTTGTATCTTAGCAGCGGGAGGCAGCAATGATCTCAGAGCCAAGTTCTATCTGTGCCACTGCTTAAAAAACCATTCCACAGAACTTCTAATAGGGCCTCTTTCTAAGTGCGCCATTCTGAAGTTTGAAGCCAGTGACACCGGCTGCTCAGCCTTTGAGACTCAACTTTGGTGAGAAAACCCTACATCCGGCCAGACAGCAAAAGGAAGGAAAGAATGGATCGCGATAAAGAGCCTTTGGGGTTCCTAACTAAAGAATAAAGGGCTTCATTTTCCTAATGGGTCTGCCCTTTCCCACTGGAAAGTTATTTAAATGTTCCAGCAAACAGTGAGGTGGATAAGGTATTTTCAGCCAACGCGTCCTAGAAGGACGTGTCCGTATGGAGCCGATACAAAAGCTAGAAATCCTGAGACAATTAACAGTGGACTTTGATTGAGTTTTCACGATAATTATGAGGCCACGTGGTGAAAATAGAACTCACTTCCATCTAGTACCATCTGTATTTGTGAAATACAACGCTAAGATTTCACCAGTCTGGGGCCAGGGTGTAGCTCAGTGGTAGGATGCTCGCCTGGCATGGATGAGGCCCCAAATTCTACTCCTGAGCCTATTATTTAAAAAGGCGTTTAGATCACGTACATCTAGGTCCAGTGATTCTCAGATTCCTGCAGCTTTCTCTCTGGCTGTTCTACTTGGCCCTGAAGACTTTTACCCTCCCCTACACCATCCTCTTTCTAATAAGCACCCGACCCTCTGTCCCTCTCAGGTACAAAGAATTGCAATATTATCGTGTGTGTGTGTGTGTGTGTGTGTGTGTGCGCGCGCGCGCGCACGTGTGTAAAACCGGAGCTTTTACGTGATTTTAGGAGACGCAAGAAATAAAAACTCAGAGAGTCTAGTACTGCATTTTTATTCTGGGATGGCTGTAGAGACGTGTATGTATTCGAGGACAAAGGCCTGCCTGCTCAGACTCTCGGTACAAAATATCGATGAGTAAATTAGAGGCAGGATGAGTGTTCCAGATATTTCTTTTGCCTCAAGCTCCAATATTACTGAAAGGGGCACAGGCTGGGGTCGCAACGGAGCCAGGAAAGTGGAGTGGACCTTATTGGATGCAGGCAGGAGAGGCCTGGGGTGGGTGTAGGGGCCTCACAGAGGGGTTGAGCAGTCTGCCCTGTTGGTATTACATACAATACCTCTTGTTCTGCAGATATTTGGCATCCATGTTCCCCTTCTGGCTGCACAGGGCTTCTTGAGTCTGTTTTTGCTTCCCGCAACATTTTCACGTGTAAATTCAGCAGTAATGGAACGTAATGAAAACTGCAGACCTGGAAGGAAAGGTGGAGGGTGGAAAGGACCAGACAGTAGGTGGGACTCCATTGGACTAGGGAAGACAGGCCGGTGGGCGCGGCGCCGCCTGCTGGAACCCTAAGCTTCTCTCGGCTTCTGGGCCCGCAGCCGAATGAAGGAAGGGCCGTGTGTGTGTCCCCAGCCTTCACTAATAGGCGCCTTTCCAGGTAGCCCATTTGCTTTGCCCACTCGTAGCCCGCTCACCAGGGCAGGCTCACCGACTGTGTCAGGGGCACGTTGAGAACGAAACCAGAAAGGAAAGAAAACCCTGGGAAATCTGAATATGTTCTGCCTGAGACAATCCAAGTTTTCCTAACTCGCTTCAGAAGCGCTGCGAGAGTCGGGTTGGGTCACCAAAGTGTCCACACAGGGCGGTGAGAAATGAGGAACCTCGGGCGTCTAGGTGAGGGTTCTGAGCAAAAGAGGAGCAGGGAGGGGCGTGGCCAGCGGTGGAGGGGCGTGGCCAGCGGTGGAGGGGCGTGGCGTTGGGAAGATTGGCGGCGCGGCGGGGCCTGGCTGCAGAGGTTGGGCGGAGCTAAAACGGATGGGCGTGTCCGCGTCCCGCTGGGGCAGGGCGGGGCGGGGCGGGGCGGGGCGGATACGTCGGGAAGATGGCGTTGTGTGTGCTGCGGGACGCGGGACGCGGAGCGGCGGCGCTGCCCAGGCTGTGAGTTCAGGTCCCCAGTCCCCGCCACGCGGCGAAGGCGGCGGCCAGAGCGCTGTCTTGAGCCTGCACGGGCACTCTAGCCCGCAGCCTTGGTGCCTTCCGCGCTTGACCTCTGCCAAGGTCGCTGCGGCTGCTGCCTCCCAGTGGGAGGGTTTTGCATGGACTCATTCGCTGGGTACAAGTGTTGCCCGATTGGCAGGCTGTCAGCCGCCGGCACCTGACGTGCCAAGCTTTCTAGGGAGGCTCTGGAGTAGCTGAGACGCTGGCCTCCTGGGCGACAACACACCTGTTTTTCATGTGAAGCACATGTAAAGTTCCCTAATGTTTGGTCTCTGTACCCACTCACCCATCTAAAGACGAATGAGGGTCCCAAAGAGCTTCTGTTAAAATTTGTCCATAAAAAACACTGACCTTTTTGTTTTTTTAGATGAAAAGAGCATAATTGTTTTATATGTCTTGAAATTTTCTTTGGTTTAATATGAGAGTCTCATGTCACCACCTTTGGAGTAAGCATTTGAAAGGAATTCCAGAACTTGGGAGGCAGAGGCAGGAGGACACAGGTTCAAGGCTACACATGTCTCCGTAGCAAGTTTGAGGCCAGCCTGGTATACATAGCAATACTAGCTGGTAAAAAAGATCAGTAGGCTGTCCCAAGTCAGGAACACTCGTGTGTCAGGGACTTTTACTTTGAGAACTGCTTATGTGACCCTGGTGTGCCCATCTGCTAATTACACATCTCCTGTGGCCTCCCTTACCACCATCTGAAGAAGTAGGGTGTCCTGTTTATAATGAGGGACAGGATCAGAGAGCCCAAGTGACAGTCTCAAAGTCCCACGGAGTTATGGAGCCAAGGTTCATGATCTAGCGATTTTTACATCTTTTTCTTGTGTTTCAAGATTCACACCTGACCCATGGTAGGACCCACATGGCCTTAGGCAACCCACTTTCTCCATTACCTGTGGTTTGCACCCTGGCTCAGGAAATCACTCTTGGAACCAGAATGGCAGATAAAGGAGTGGTCCCAGGCCTGCCCAGGGGTTCGTTTTCTGAGGTGAGAAAGGGCCAGGCTCTGTGGTTTGTTCAGCACTGACCACCTGCGGCCACCATTTCTAGTAGACTTGGAGCTTAATGGGAAATGTATTTTTCTTCCTCTCCATACCACATCTTTGCATCTCTGGGTCCTGGGCTTTTTGAGCCCAGTTGTGTTAAATCAGTGTGGGTCTTAGTGAACACATGGGAGTAAGTGAGATTCTATCTGCCATACCTTATTTCTGTCTGTTGGACTGAGCTTCAGCTTTGGATCAGTGAGCTACTTCTGGTGGTTCTGAACCATTGCTGGGCAGGCAGGGGCCATTCTAGACCTCCAGTCTTGATCCCTGTTCCCAACCCTCCAGCATTTGCCCTGTTGAGTCCTAGACTGTCCTGTTATCCATGCTGTTGACTGGCCATGCTGGTTACATATAAATTACCCCACCTTCAAGGGAAGGAGCATAATTCACTTGACAGAGCCGAGAAATATAGATGGGAATGTGAACACACACACACACAGACCAACCATACACATGCACACATACACCACACTGTAACTGGAAGTTTCTCTCTTGCCTGCCTGCCAGTTCCCATAACCACTCTGAGACTTAATTATAAACTGTTTGGCCTATTAGCTCAGACTTATTATTAGCTAGCTCTTGCAACTTAAATGAACTCTTTTCTATTATTCTATATTTTACCACGAGGCTCATAGCTTATTACCTTACATCTTGCTTCTCCAGTGGTTGCTGGTGTCTCTGACTCGGCCTCCTTTCTTCCTCTTTCTGTTTGGATTTCCCACTTAGCTATAATCTGCCCTGCCATAGGCCAAAGCAGCTTCTTTATTAACCAATGGTAATAAAACATATTCACAGCATACAGAGGGGTATCCCACATCACCACACGCATACACACACATCACACATATACCACACATACATCACACACACCACAGACACATACCACACACATGCAAACACACACACACAGAGAAGCACAAATACAAACACACATACACACCACACACGCACATATAACCTATAAAAACTGATATATAGAAGCTGGGCAGTGGTGGCATACTCCTTTAATCCCAGCACTTGGTAAAGACAGATAACTCTTTGTGAGTTCGAGAACAACCTGGTCTACAGAGCTAGTTCTAGGACAGCCAAGGCTACACAAAGAAATCCTATCTTCAAAAACAAAAACAAAACAGAAAATCGTTATACAGAAACATTTGTAAACATTTATCAAACCACACACGAGTTCTTACGACGTCTCCAGCTATAATGCATCACTAAAGGGACCAGCCTACCACTTCCCAGGCTTGTTTGTAAACCCCACTCCTACATTAGAAACCTGGCTCCTGCCGTCTGCCATGCACTCACCTAATTGCTCAACTCGGCGAGCATTTGCTGCGTTTGCAGACTTGTCATCACACCCATGGGGAAGAAGCCCGTCCCCTCGAGGACGGTGCCCGTTTTCTCTCCATCTTACGGGCTCCACTTATTTCTGGAATCACTTGGCTCAGCACCTGACTCTCAGCCTTTGTGTGAGTTCGTACACAGTCAGTGCTTTTTCAGAGTCTGTATTCTCCCTAGGTATCCTCTACTCGAGAGATGATTTAGTTTTTATGTTTACTTTGTTTATTGTGTGTGTATGTTTATGTGCGGAGGTCAGAGGACAACTTTCAGGAGTTGATTCTCTTCCACCATAGGCTCCAGGGATAAAAGTCAGGTTGTCAAGCCCATGTAACATATGCTTTTACTTCTGATCCATCTTGTTTGGAATGTCATAGAATTGGAACCATATGGTGTACAGTCTTTTTAGATTGGATTCTTTTACTTAATAATATGCGTGTAAAATTCCTTCATGTCTCTCATGACTTAATGACTCATTTCTTTTTACGGCCAAGTAATATTCCATTGTATGCTATACCACAACTGATTTATACATTCTTCTTCTTATTATTATCCTATTATTCGTTGAAGGACATTTTGGTTGCTTCTGGTTTTTGCTGACCGTGCATAAGCCTTCTCTCTATATTTGTGCGCAGGTTTATGTACAGACATGCTTACCTAGGAATGTGACTGTTGAGTTGTTTGGGATGGTGTTTAGCTATGTACGAAAACACATTGTTTTACCAGTGTACGAGAGGCCCGTTGCTTTGCAGACTCATCATTTGTCTTTGTTGGTTCGAGGGCACCCAGCTGCTCTAATGGGTATGTGGTTGTAGTATCCTGTTTTCAGTTTGCTTGTTTCAATGGTTAAAGGGCACCCAGCTGCTCTGAAACCCCCTCAAATGATGCTGGGGCGGTTTGCATGAAAATGGCCCCATGAGCTCAGAAGTTTGAATGCTTGGTCCCCAGTTGGTGGAACAGTTCGGGGAAGATTAGGAGATGTGACCTTTTGGAAGGGGTATGTCACTGGGGGTCGGGCTTTTGTGCAACTGATTTGCCGTCCTTACATATTCTTTGTAAATTTGTCCAACTACTTTGCCGACTTCTGAATTGGGTTGTGTGTGATTCTGTGATATAATAATATGTGTATTTGGTTTCGGTCCCTGTTTCCTGGAACAGAGCCCTAAGCCACTGGACTCTCCAGAGTGACTTGAGTATCTGGGGGCCCTACTGGGTTTCAGGATGTGGGCCTTCTCAGAAAACCCACAGCGTGATTGGAGGGCCTGAACTTCAAAGTGGGCCTGTGCTGGTGACTGTTTTATCAGCTTGACACAGCTAGCGTTTCTGAGAAGAGGGAACCACAATTGTCTCTACAAGACTGGCCTGTAGGCATTTTCTTAACTAACAATTCATGTGGGTGAGTGGTGCCACCCTGGACAGGTTGTATAAGACATCTGTCTGGTGTTGGAGAGATGGCTCAGAGGTTAAGAGCACTGGCTGCTCTTTCAAGGGACCTGAATTCAATTCCCAGCAACCACATGGTGGCTCACAACCATCTGTAATGAGATCTGATCTGGTGCCCTCTTCTGGCAGGCAGGTGTACATGCAGGCAGAACACTGTATACATAATAAATAAACAACTCTAAAAAAAGAAGAAAAAGAAAAAAACAAAAGAAAGCTGTCCAAACAGTCCAGGGGGAACGAAGCAGCACTTCTTCATGACTCACTCTGCCCCAGTTCCTGCCTTGAGTTACCTCAGCGATGGAGTGTGAGAGTTTTAAGAGTTTCCTCCTCAAGTTGCTTTTGGTTATGTATGATATTTTATGACTGCCATATAAAACCTAGCTAAAACACTAAGTATAGCCCATGGGAAATGTGTCACCCCACACCTCTGGGGCGAGTGAAGACGGAGTTGATTCCAAGTAACCAAGGAGGTGATCAATCACGTCTGTGCAAGGATGCATCCATCAAAATCCGAAAGGCCAGGGTTTGGAGAGCATCCAGAAAGCTGAACACACGCAGCTTTCGGGAGGGGGGGTGTCCTTAAGAGAGGGCACAGAAGCTCCCGCCCCTCCCCCACACCCTGCCCCGTGCATCCTTCCATCTGGCCGTTCATCTGGATGCTTTCGAATGTCTCTTATAGTAGCCAGTTTCCAAGAGTTCTGTGAGCTGTCGTAGCAAATGAGCCAAATCTAAAGAGTGGAGTGTGAGGAACCCCTGACTTACGGCCAGTCAGTCAGAAACGCAAGACAACATTAGCTTTTGTTTGTATCTGAAGTAGGGGCAACATGAGGGACTGAGCCCTAAATGTGTCCAGTGTGGTGCTCCAGCTGGAAAAGGTCAGCGTCGAGTTAACGGATATCTTAGTGTCTGCTGGAGGAGTGGATTTGCTGTTGGATGGGGCGGGGGCTCCCTCCCCCACAAAGCTGAATGAGCCAGAAAGAGGAGGACAGTCCTGTTGTTCAGGCTGCTTGCTTGCTGTTGAGTTTTCGCCTTGTTGGTATAGATCAGCTACACGTCCTTCATCAGATTTGTATTTTGGAAATATTTTCTCCAGTTTGTGGCTTTTCTCAGCATTCTCTAAAAAGTGGATTTCAAAGAGAAAAAAATTCTGATTTTAATGAAATCCAGCTTATCATTTGTGGATCTTGAGAGCCCCCCCTCACATCCTTTCTTTGGAAGGTCAACAGTGTTGTGTATCTATGATCCCTCCAATTGTTCTAGCCAGTTTGTTGAGGAAAATCGTCCTTGCTCCTTCATCCAGCATCAGTTGGCAGCATCTGGTAAGTCCTTTCTGGACTCTCTGTCCCTTTATGTGTCTATGCTTCTGCCGATTTGCAGACACCACACTGTCTTTAGACTGTCTTGTCTGGTGTGTTGTGGTGGCTCTTCTGGACCCTTTGCTTTTCCTCATAAACCAGAATTCTTTTCTTTATACCATAGACTAACCTGCTGGGACTTGGTCAGTATTGCATTTAGTCCATACAGTAAGTCAGAGGAATTAACATCTAAAGAATCTTGAATCTTGAAATTGGAGAGGTGGCTCAGATAAGAACACTTGCTACTCTTGCAAAGGACCTGAGTTCAATTCCCAGCACCCATATGGTGGGAGGCTCACAACCACTCCAATTCCAGAAATGTATCACCCTCTCTGATGCCCTCTCTGGCCCTCTTGGGCACTGCACAACATGATGCACAGGTATACATGCAGGCAAAACATTTGCACACATAAAATAACAATAAGTCACTTTTAGGAGACTTATGCATATACAGTTTTCCAAAATAAGTCACTTTTAGGAGACTTCTGCACATACGTGTGTGTGTGTACAGTTTTCCATTTTAGCCATTTTGAGTGTAGCGTTCATAGCTGTGTTGGTAATGTGCGGCCATCAGCCCTGTTTGCTCACGGCATTTTCTGTTGCCTCCGTCCCTGCTGAGTGGTGGTGGCCTGGAGTCTGGATACATTTGCGTAGTGTCCACCCCCTGCATGTGGCTTCCTTTGCTTAGGGTGACACCTGAGGCCTTGTCCCTGCTGCAGTGAGCGTCAGAACTTTTTTAATAGGTGGTCATATGCCGCTAACCGTATATTACCGTATATATTTATGTCATCATGGGTCTAATCTACTTTTGAATTCTACTACTTCCTTCAGGGAGGTACAGAGATGTTACTACTGTCCCCCACTTCAGAAGTGGGGGACCTGGGAGAGTGGAGCCAATAAATAAGGCTGATTAAAGTCTCACGAGATAGCCAGCTTTATTCAGAGCATCAGATGGTTTTATACTCTGGGGATTAGTAGGTTCACCTGAGCAAAACATACAGTCACAAGGACAAGCCGTACATGTGTAGCAAAAACATGTTTTTCCATAGTGGCATTTAAACAAAAATAACTGGTTATAATTGGTAATCTGGAGTAAACTCACTCCCATCCACTCAGGTTCCAAGAACAATTCTGGGTTTTGAGGACCCTGAGGCCACAAGACTCTTGTTTCAGAGTTTCCCACAAGCCCTCAGAATTCCCACACTCTGTTCTCAGACCATGTTCCAACAGCTTCTATGCATCTGTCTTTATTTTTCTCCTTTTGCTGGCACCGTTGTTTTAAGTGTGTGTGTGTGTGTGTGTGTGTGTGTGTGTGTGTGTGTATTACAAACTCAGTACTACATCGCTATAATTTACATAAATTTATGTAGTTCAGGCTGGCCCTGACTTCACAGAGACTACCCTGCCTCTGTCTCCCAAGAGTTGAGCACTACCACAGCAGGCCAGAAATGTGGGCTTAGAAGATGCAGAGAGAGCTGGGGTACGCTGGGCTCCTCGAGGGAGAGGCCCCTGGTATGTCTGATAAATTTTATTAAGGGGAAAAAGAGTTGCTAATTGGAAGACAAAACCTTTTTGCTGCCACGGAAAGCAGCGGCGGGCGGTGTGTTCTGCTCACTCTTGTTCTGAGCAGGTTATGTGTAGAATTTTCTTAGGTAATAAAGATATTATAGAGGAAATGGTATCTGTGTTTTCATACAGGTCACTTGGGTATGAATATAAATCCACTGCCATTCAAGCGGGTTCAGTTTATTTCAAGTCGCTTTTATAGCTTGTTGCTATGGTTCGAATGTGTTTCTCCAAGTCATGTGCTAGGAATGAAACCAGTCCCAAAGCAACAGTGTTAAGAGCGGGACCTTTAAGAGGTGATTAGGTCATGACGGTTCTGCCCCATTAATGGATTGATGCTGATATTATGGGCGTGTGCTTATGATTGAGAGTAGAAGTAAGTTTTATTTGTTACAGAAGTAAGTTCGGGCCGGGGGGTGGTGGTGGCTGGGAATGTAGCTCCGTTGGTAGAGTGCATGCCTCACATATATGAAGCCCTGGGTTCAATCCCCAACACCACATAAACTGACCATGGTGGTACAGATTGTATGTAATACCAGTACTCTGGAGGTGGAGGCAGGAGGATCAGAAGTTCAAGGTCATCCTTGGTATACAGTGAGTTCAAGGCCTGGTCTGTATAAGACCCAAATATCTAGATAGATAGTGCTAATAGATAGTTAAATAACACACAAATAAGTAAATGTGAGTTCAGCTTCCGCTACCCCCATGCCTTTGTTTTTGCAGCACAGGGAATCAAACTTAGGATATCAGGCGTCATGAATAGGAGGCAAATGCCCTACCACTGGGCACAGCCCCAGCCAACACTCCCTTTCGTATCCCCCCCTCTGCCAGGGATGACTCAGCAAGAAGGTGCTCAGTGGATAAAGGTTGGTCTTCCTAGCCTCCAGAAATGTGCTTTTCTTTCTTTCTCTTTCATTTTTGAGACGAGGTCTTACCATCTAAGATCGTCTTCCAATTTGTGATCCTCTGGCCTCAGACTCCTAAGGCACATGCTGGATTGCAATAGTGAACTTTTCTATGAATTACCCACTCTGTGGCATTGACATAGCAACACAAAATGGACTAAGGTGCACAATTAAATAACTTTCTCAAATGATTCAGTTAATAAATGGCCGCAGAGTGAACTTCCTTTCTTCCTTTTTTCCTCTCGTTTTCCTCCCACCAGGGTTAGATACATGTTTGTTATTTATTTTTATTTTGTTTTGTTCCTATTTTAGGATATAACCTTATAATACAGATGCTTTAGTGATGTTCTTTGTTGCCCCACATTACACACACACACACAGACACACACACTCACACATAGACACACTCATATACACAGAGAGACACACTCATACACAGATACACACATAAACACACACACATACAGACACACACACACAAACACACACATACAAACAAACACACACAGACACATACACACACACAGACACACACACACACACATGCTTTGTTCCTGAGCCATTGCCCCAGCCCATCCTTTAGAGTTCTTCTGATTACTGTAGAAAACAGACTATCACGTATTGCAAGTATGTGTATGTGTGTGTGTGCACATAACCATAGTTGTTCGTTTAGTCTGTTCCCAAGTTTTCTTTCTTGGGAAATGCAGGGGGAGGGAAATGCTTCTCTCTTCAGCTTTCTTGAGATCCCTGGAGGCAGCTTCTGATGTGTGAGCTTGCAGGTTCAAAGCCTGTGGTCTTTGCAGCCTTTTGGTGCCTGTTGTCAATCACCGTCTAGAAGGCATTGCTCTGGACTGCAGGCTGCCTTGTAGCGCTTACCTGCCCCCCCCCAGTTTAGCAGGCCCATACTTGGTAAAATAAGCTGAGTGTCTTGTGGGTTACAAAGCTGGCAGTGGCTGCATACGAAGAACCCTGCCCTCTGGCTGTCCGCCTGGGCTGGCACTCTGAGCTGCCAGGCAGCTACCCAGTTTAGCTAAGTTTTTACATCCACAGAGATCCAGACTAGGGACATTTGTGGAAGCAGGACTGGGCCAGCGACCTAGGCTGGAACAGGCCTGAGGCAGCAAGCTCCACACTGGGAGCGCTGAGTGACTTCCAGGAACACGGAGTGACCAACGGGGTAACTAGAACCGTGGCACTGACTGTTCCACAAGGAACAACCATCTGAGCCTTGGATCCACTGGCACCTGGAAGATCAATCACCAGAGTCACAGACAGCCCCAACCACGCCAATTAGAGGAAAAGATGAGTAGACAATGTAAGAACACACAACACCACAAAGAGCAACACGATACCAGTAAAATCTAGAGACCCTACAACAGCAAGACTTGAACAACCAAATATAGATGAAGCAAAAGAAAATGACCTAAAAATTAACTTCAGGAGAATGTTTGAAACTCTTAAAGAGGAAATGAGAAATTCTCTCAAAGAAATGGAGGAAAAGACAAACAAAAAATTGAAAGACATCAGCAAATCCCTTAAAGAAACCCAAGAGAAGGCAATCAAACACATGAAAGAAACTATTTAAGACTTGAAAACTGAAATAAAGACAATAAAGAAAGCACAAGCCGAGGGAATTATAGAAACAGAAATCATGAGAAAACTACCAGGAACCACAAATACAAACATAAACAGCAGAATACAAGAGATGGAAAAGAGAATCTCAAGCACTGAGGATACAATAGAGGAAATAGACTCATCAGTCAAAGAAACATTAAATCTGACAAAAGCTTAACACAAAATATCCAAGAAATATGGGACACCATGAAAAGACCAAACCTAAGAATAATAGGTATAGAAGAAGGAGAAGTTCAACTCAAAAGCACAGAAAATATATTTAACAAAATCATAGAAGAAAACTTTCCCAACCTAAAGAAAGATGTGCCTATATCTTTCAAGAAGCGTACAGAACACCAAATAGACTTGATAAAAAAAAAAAAGTCACCTCGCCACATAATAATCAAAACACTAACCATACAGAATAAAGAAAGAATGTTAAGAGCTGCAAAGAAAAAAGGCCAAGTAACATATAAAGGTAGACCTATCAGAATTACATCTGACTTCTCATTGGAGAAAATGAAAGCCAGAAGGTCATGGTCAAGCGTTTTGCAGACATTAAGAGACCATGGATGCCAGCCCAGACTACTATACCCAGCAGATCTTTCAATCACCCTAGAAGGACAAAACAAGATATTCCATGACAAAACCAGATTTAACCAATACCTAGCCACAAACCCAGCCCTACGCAAAGTACTAGAAGGAAAACTCCAACCCAAGAAGTTGGCTATATCCACAAAAGCAGACAACTGATGATCTCACAGCAGCAAATCACAAACAAGGGGGAAAACACACAAATTAACATCACCAACAATGCAAACTAAGTTAATAGGAGATAGCAATCACTGGTCATTAATATCCCTTAATATAAATGGGCTCAACTCACCTATAAAAAGACACAGGCTAACAGATTGGATATAAAAACAGAATTCATCCTTCTGCTGCATACAAGAAACACACCTCAACCTCAAAGACCTCGCCTCAGAGTAAAGGGTTGGGAAAAAATTTCCAATCAAATGGACCTAAGAAACAAGCTGGTGTAGCTATCCTAATATCTAACAAAATAGACTTCAAACTAAAATCAATCAAAAGAGACAAAGAAGGACATTTCATATTAGTCACAGGAAAAAAATCCATCAAGAGGAAATCTCAATACTGAGCATCTATGCCCCAAATACAAGGGCACCCTCATATGTAAAAGAAACACTTATAAAGCTTAAATAATACATTAACCCCCATAGTGAAGGCTTCAACACTCCCATCTCACCAATGGACAGTTCAATCAGACAAAAAATTAACAGAGAAATAAGGGAACTAACAGATGTTATGACTCAAATGGACTTAACAGACATCTATAGAATATTTCATCCAAACATAAAATAATATATCTTCTTCTCAGTACCTCATGGGACCGTCTCAAAAATTGACCACATACTTGGTAACAAAACAAACCTCAAAAAAAACCCCCCCAAAAAAAACAAAAAAAAAAACAAACAAACCTCAACAGATAACAACAAAAAAAAAAAGTGGTATAACTCCATGTATCTTATCAGATCACCATGGCTTAAAACTAGAATTCAACAGCAATACTAATTCCAGAAAGCCCACAAACACATGGAAATTAAACAATGCTCACCTGAATCATCAATGGGAAAAGGAAGAAATAAAGGAATTAATTAAAGACTTTCTAAATTGTAAGGAAAATGACCACACAACATACCCATTTTTTTTTTTTTGAGACAGGGTTTCTCTGTGGCTTTGGAGCCTGTCCTGGAACTAGCTCTTGTAGACCAGGCTGGCCTCGAACTCACAGAGATCCACCTGCCTCTGCCTCCCGAGTGCTGGGATTAAAGGCGTGTGCCACCACCGCCCGGCAACATACCCAAATTTCTGGGACACAATGAAAGCAGTGTTAAGAGGAAAGTTCATAGCACTAAATGCCTACATAAAGAAGCTGGAAAAATCCCACACTAGTGAATTAACAGAACATTTGAAAACTTTAGAACAAAAAGAAGCAAACTCACCCAAGAGAACTAGATGGCAGGAAATAATCAAATTGAGAGCTGAAATCAACAAAATAGAAACAACGAAAACAATACAAAGAATCAATGAGACAAAGAGTTCTTCGAGAAAATCAGCAAAATAGACAAACCTTTATCCAAACTAAACAAAAGGCAGAGAGAGAATATCCAAATTAATAAAATCAGAGATGAAAAGGGGGACATAACAACAGACACGGAGGAAATACAGAGGATCATCAGGTCATAGTTTGAAAACCTGTACTCCACAAAATTGGAAAACTTAAAGGAAATGTACAACTTTCTGGATAAATATCACTTACCAAAATTAAATCAAGACCAGATAAGCAAATTAAGCAGACCTATAACTGCTGAAGAAATAGAAACAGTCATCAAAAGTCTCCCAACCAAAAAAAGCCCAGGACCAGATGGTTTCAGCTCAGAATTCTACAAATTTTCAAAGAAGAACTAATACCAGTACTCTTCAAATTGTTCCAAACAATAGAAACAGAGGAAACATTGCCAAACTCTTTTTATGAGGCTACAATTACCCTGATACCCAAACCACAGAAAGACATTACTAAGAAAGAGAATTACAGACCAATCCCACTCATGTACATTGATGCAAAAATACTAAATAAAATACTGGCAAATCAAATCCAAGAACACACCAGAACCATCATTCACCATGATCAAGTCGGCTTCATTCCAGAGATGCAGGGATGGTTCAACATATGAAAATCTGTCAACATAATCCACCATATAAACAAACTGAAAAATAAAAACCACATGATCATCTCAATAGATGCCATAAAAACTTTCGACAAAATACAACAGCCCTTTATGATAAAGGTCTTGGAGAAACAGGGATACAAGGAACATACCTAAACATAATAAAGGCAATATACAGCAAGCCAACAGCCAACATCAAACTAAATGGAGAGAAACTAAATGCCACTGAAATCAGGAACAGGACAAGGTTGTCCACTCTCTCCATATCTATTCAATATAGTTCTTGAGGTCCTAGCTAAAGCAGTAAGACACCAAAGGGAGATCAAGGGGATACAAACCAGAAAAGAAGTCAAACTCTCACTGTTTGCTGATGATATGATAGTTTACATAAGCGACCCTAAAAATTCTACCAAGGAACTTCTACAACTCATAAACACTTTCAGCAATGTAGCAGGATACAAGATTAACTCAAAACAATCAGTAGCCCTCCTGTACACAGATGATAAATGGGCTGAGAAAGAAATCAGAGAATCAACACCCTTCACAATAGCCACAAATAGCATAAAATATCTCGGAGTAACTCTAACCAAACAAGTGGAATAATTGTATGACAAGAACTTTAAATCTTTGAAGAAAGAAATTGAAGAAGACACCAGAAAGTGGAAAGATCTCCCATGCTCTTGGGTAGGTAGAATTGATATAGTAAAAATGGCAATCTTACCAAAAGCAATCTACAGATTCAACACAATGCCCATCAAAACCCCAGCAAAATTCTTCACAGACCTCAAAAGAATGGTCCTCAACTTTATATGGAAAAGCAAAAAAAAAAAAAAAAAAAAGGAGAGAAACTTCTAGAGGCATCACAATCCCTGATGTCAAACTCTGCTATAGAGCTGTGTTACTGAAAACAGCCTGGTATTGGCATAAACACAGACAGGAGGACCAATGGAACTGAATCAAAGCCCCGGATATTAATCCACACACTTTTGAACACCTGATTTTTGACAAAGAAGCAAAACAATATCAAATGGAAAAAAAGAAAGCATATTTAACAAGTGGTGCTGGCATAACTGGATATCAACACATAGAGAATGAAGATAGACCCCTATCTGTCACCATGCACAAAACTCAAGTCCAGATGGATCAAAGCCAGCCACACTGAACCTCAGAAAAGAAAGTGGGAAGTACACTTGAACGCATTGGCACAGGAGATCACTTCCTAAATATAACCCTAGTACAACAGACACCGAGAGAAACAATTAATAAATGGGACCTCCTGAAACTGAAAAGCTTCTGTAAAGCAAAGAAAATGGTCAACAAGACAAAATGACAACCTACAGAATGGGATAAAATCTTCACCAACCCCACATTGGACAGAGGGCTGATCTCCAAAATATACAAAGAACTCAAGAAATTGGTCATCAAAAGAACAAATAATCCAATAAAAAAATGGGATACAGACCTAAACAGAGAACTCTCAACAGAAGAATCAAAAATGGCTGAAAGACACTTAAGGAAATGCTCAGCATCCTTAGTCATCAGAGAAATGCAAATCAAAACAACCCTGAGATTCCATCTTACACCTGTAAGAATGGCCAAGATCAAAAACACTGATGACAACTTATGCTGGAGAGGTTGTGGGGTAAAGGGAACACTTCTGCATTGCTAGTGGCAGTGCAAGCTAAAACAGTCCCTTTGGATGTCAATGTAGTGATTTTTCAGAAAATTAGGAAACAACCTTCCTTAAGACCCAGCAATACCACTTTTGGCTATATACCCAAAGGATGCTCAAGCATACCATAAAGTCATGTACTCAAGTATGTTCATAGCAGCATTGTTTGTCATATCCAGAACCTGGAAACAACCTAAATGTCCCTCGACCAAAGAATGGATAAGGAAAATGTGGTGCATTTACACAATGGAGTACTATACAGCAGAAAAAAACACGATATCTTGAAATTTGCAAGGAAATAGATGGAGCTAGAAAACATTTTGAGTGAGGTAGCCCAGATACAGAAAGACAATTGTCATATGTACTCACTCTTAGGTGGTTTTTAAACATAAAGCAAAGAAAACCAGCCCACAAATCACAATCCCAGAGATCTTAGAATGTAGTAAGAGGAGGGAGCCACGTCCCGCCGCCTGGCTAGCTTAACCCCTGAAATAACCACACAGAAATTGTATTAATTAAATATCTAGCCTCTTCTTGGCCAACTCTCACATCCTGATCTAACCCATTTCTACCAATCTGTGTTCACCACGAGGTCATGGTTTACCAGGAAAGATCCTAACCAGCGTCAGTCTCAGACAGGAGTTTCATGGCGTCTGCCACTCTGCCTTCTTCCCAGAATTCTGTTCTGTCTTCCCCGCCTACCTGAGATCCACCCTATCAACTAGGCCAAGGCAGTTTCTTTAATAACCAATGAAAGCAACACAAATACAGAAGGATCTCCTACACCATTTCTCTTTTTCTGTTTAAACAAAAAGGAAGGCTTTAACATAGCAAAATTACATATAACGGGTATCAAGCAAGAATTACAATCACAATATTTAGATCTATTTTATCTTTTATCAAAACAAAGGAAAATTATAACTACCTATCTATTCTTCAACTCCATTAAAGATTCCAGAAGGATATAATATTACCTAAGTAAACAAGAAGTAAGCAACTTCCAAAACTCTAGAAATGACAGAGACATCTCACTGCCTAGACAGTCACCCAGTACTGAAAACTTTAAATGACAACAATTGCTCTTCACTTTATTATCCCACTGCCCCTCCATGAGAGCCACATTTAATTCATTCATTTTCTAAGAGTTACAATTCCTTGGTTCGGTTTGGTTTTTGAGACAGGTATAGTACTACTGACTGGCCTGTAGACCAGGCCAGCCTCAAACTCACGGAGATCCCCTGCCTCCCAAGTGCTGAGACTAAAGTTGTATACCACCACACCTGGCTAATTACAATTCTTATTTATTTGTGTGTATCTGTGTGAGTCATGTGCATGGGTGCTGATGGCAGAGCTCAGGTGTTAGGGGTCAGAGGTTAACCCTTGGGAGTCACTTCTTTTTTCCCACTATGTACGTTCTTGGGAGTGAACTCAGGCCACCAAGCTTGGAGGCAAGCATGTTTATGTACTGGCCATTTTGATGGCTTTCTCTTTTTAAATGATATTTCAAAAATTCAGTATGTGTGTGTCTCTGTGTGTGGTGTGGGTAGGATTGTGGTGTGTGTCCGTTTTGTGTGTTATGTGTGTCTGTGGTGTGAGTGTGTGTGGTGTGTGGGGGCATTGGACTCAGGGCAGCAGGCTTGGTGGTAAATCCCTTTCCCTACAGAGCCATCTTACCAGCTCAAGCCACGGTTTAGCTGGAGACTCACAGTTCTGATTGAGGCGCCAAACACCTGCAGTCTCGTCACCGGGAAGTTAGAAGCAGGAGGATCAGGATTTTGAGATCAGCCTAGCAACAGGGTGAGCTTGCGGTCCCGTCTCAGAAACAAACAACGAAACGGAACCGTTCTTTATTTCTAAAATGGCCTCTTTCCCTTTATATGGGCCCCTCTGTAGACCTTTTTATATGGGTCTTTAAAACATCGCCAGGCACATTCGTTACTGCTTTGGTTAGAAGGAACGGAGGCTTGTGTAAAGGTGTGTAAAGTTATCTTGTCTTCTTAGCTAATCCCACACTGGCCTTTGTGAGCAGACTGACTTGTCACATTAGTTTTGGATCCAAACTAAAAGTTTAACATTTAAAAAAAAAAAATTAAGTCCCCAGCCCCAACTCCAAGTGTAGTTCACTCCTAAGACACTGGAGGGCGCTCCAGCAACGGGAGATGTAGCGGATCTCTGCTGTCGTGGGCCGCGCCCTCGCAAACAGGCTGCTTTTCTTAAGATAGGGAAGAGGTTTTTCTGTTCGTTCTTTAAGACAAATTAAAGACACACGGAGGGGAGAGGAATGGGTCTACACTGGCCTGTAAATGGTCCGCTTACATTTTAAGCCTTAAACGTTGATAAGAAACTCAAGTCGTCCTGTACTCCCTTGGTACCTCATGACCTTCCCTCTAGGGTCCTGGGCTGCCCCGCTGTGCCATGTGCGAGCCTGGTTCATTTCGCTCCTTAGGTCTCAGCTCACACCAATCAGGGAGGTCTTCCATGACTTTCGTGTGACAAAGCCCCACAGCCCAGCATCCTCAGCTGCTGCCTCTACCCTCTCCCTATCCTGCCCGCTTTCCCCATCTCTTCCTCTTTCAGAAGTATCAGGTGTTTATTTCTTGATCGTCTGTTTGGCCTCCCTCCAGGACATATATATTCACAGCACCAGGGATGTAGCCTGCTTATTCTGTTGCTTTTAAAACTCCCAAAACTACAAAATGACATTCCGTTGTTAGGAAAGCAATTGCTGGGTTAGGCATGTAGTTGAGTTGGACTGCTTGCCTGGTGGGTTTGACAGTTTGGATCAGCAGCGTCTACCCCATGTGAATCAGGAACATCGGGGCTTTTACCGAGTGTTCCGGTGACGTGCCTTCTACTGTGGACCATGAAGAAGCCTCTTCCTGCAACCTTGCTGCATCCTGCTTTGATAGGCACACATCAAAAATCCTCTTCCTCCTGCTCCCCCACCTCCTGTGTGCAGGGGTGCAGTGGGTTGCCTCACCTTGCACCCTGCTCATCCAACCACACACTCCTGGGCCCACACAAAGCGCTGATCCCTGCTTTGCTCACGTTCTCCCTGTCTTGGAACTGTGTTCCTCTTTCAGGACCCGTTGTTTCTGCTGCCTTCTCCTGGCAGCCCTGTTTCCAGCCTTCATAGGCCAGCCCTCCCCGCTTTGATGTGCTGCAGTCTGCTCACACCTGGCCTGCTACCAGGCCGTTGACTTTCCCCATCACTTACCAACTCTTTTCCCCACCAGATCAGTTGTTTTTTATTTAGCCAATTATCCCCAAATTTGTGCTTCAGAACGCCACAAAAATTGTACTCTGGAGGTCAAAGCCTGACAGAGACTGGGTGGGCTGAGCCCCGAGTGTCCACAGGGCTGTACACCAAGAGGAAGCTTTTCTTGACTCTTCCAGTTCACAGGGGCCACCAGCTTCCTTTGTGTTGGGCTCCTTTGCCTGTCTTGAAAGCCAGCAAAGTATAGTGAGTTGCTACAGAATAGTCTCCTGTCTTCACTGCCTCTCTCTTCCGCTTGTGTTTGTGTTGGGCCCCTGGGTCACCCAGATTAACAAATGTCCCCAGCTGCAGCTCCCTGATTCTCCCTTCTCATCCCAGTTTTTCACGTGACCTGAAGTATCAACAGGTTCTGGGGAGCAGGGCATGGATGTCTTAGGGGAACGTTCAGAATTCTTATCGGAGTTCTGCCCATCCACCTACAGCTCTGGTTCGGGTTTGAGCTTTTGGGTGCGGCTGCTCCGTTGCGGCCTCCTATGCGACATGGCATCTGCATAGGTATCAAAATGATACTCCCAGGGCTGGAGAGATGGATCTGAGGGTAGCAGAGGTCTTGAGTTCAATCCCCAGCGCTCCTGTTTGAGTGACTCACAACAGCCTCTAACTCCGGCTTCGGGAGCTTCACCACCTCTACATCCCAACTCAGGCATAGACAGACAGACAGACACACACACACACTCAGTTAAAAATTAAAAAAGTAAGACTGGGTGTGGTGGTGCACACCTTTAATCCCAGCACTCGGGAGGCAGAGACAGGAGGATCTCTGAGTTTGAGGCCAGCCTGGTCTACAGAGTGAGTTCCAGGACAGCGAGGGCTACCCAGAGAGACCCTGACTCAAAGAAAAATTAAGAAATCTTTAAAAATGTATCTCATCTCATCCGTCATCTAGATTTGGTTCTGCCACCACATTGGCCTTAGAATATTACTGTCTTGGGGGCTTCCTTCCTGCTATAGCGTGCATCAGTCTTTAGTTTTTTTGTGGCTGAATAGCATGGCATTTCATTTGTTAATCTTTCGTCAGCTGATGGACGCTTCAGTCATTTCTGCCGTGTGGCATTTGTGACTAGTGCTGTTTGGGACTATTCATTTTCCCAAGGTCACTCAAAGGTATTTGAGTAACTTTCAAATCTTTTTGCCCCCCCCCCTTTTTTTCTTTTTGAGGTAGTGTTATCTAGCCCAGGCTGGCCTCATCAGTCTTACAGTACACCTGAAGACAGTCTTGAACTTCTGATTCTCCTACAATCAACTCCCAGGCTAGAATTTCAGGTGTGCACTACCGCGCCCGGTCCCAGCTGTGTGGAGGAGTAAACCCAGGGCCTCACACATCGTAGGTGAACCTCTCTTAACTGAAGAGGCCCTTTGGTGTGTGTAGGAGTGGAATTCCTGGGTCATGTGGCATCTTTTGTGAATAACTTCTGAGGAACCAACCGTCCACTGCTCGTTCACTTCGGCCCCACTTTCTGTCATACCCACAGTGCACTGGGGCCCAGGTCTCTCCATCCTCTGTAGCTCTTGCTACTTCCCGCTGAGGTGAGAGCGCCATGCTGTTTCTCCAAATCACTCATAAATGCACGCTGGTTCGTCCCTCCCATGTTCTCCCGCTGCACCCATGAACACCCTCTCGCTCCCCATAGCTCTTGAGCATGCGCGGTCTTGCCTTTCGACCCTTCACACCCTGCCCCTTCCGTCCTCCTCACACTCCACTTGCCGTACATCACCGGTCTCCTCCTTCCCGAAGCTAGACCGTGGCCTTTGAGGTCTGGGAATGGCAGAGTTCACATCCAGTGTCCGCTTGGACAGGGAGAAGCGCCAGATGGTGGCTGTGGTGTCTGCGCATGAGAAGAGGCTGAAGACATGGCTCAGTGGTTAAAAGCACTGGGTGTTCTTCCACAGGACTTGGGTTTAATTCCCAACACCCACATAGTGGCTCACCACCATCTCTAAACCAGTTCCAGGAAAACTGACGCCCTCTGGCCTCTGTGAGCAGTGCACAGACATACATGCAGACACAATACCCATACACATAAAATAAATAAACAAATAAACCCTGATTAAAAATCAGCAGAACGTTCATACACAAAGGAAAACTAGACACCTACGTAAAAGCACCACCCTTGGGGCAAGTCCTCCCCTCCCCTCCCATCTCTCTTCCCTCAGCCTTCCACTCTGCCTCACTCCAAGGTTTACTCTGAGGTGTGAAGTGTGCACTTCCTCCTTATATTTGCTCTTCTCCAGATATTGGAAACTCAGGGTTCACCCCTTCCTACTTGTGCCTAGTACAGTGCCAGGCATACAATGGGCACCGGTAAAAGAATTCTTGAATGAACACCTCATCGTATGACCACAGTAAGCAGAATTCGTTACTAATTCTCGGTTTGACGTGAGAAGGTGGAGAGGCAAACTTTCTGTGTATGAGTGTGGGTGTCTGTATGTTTTCCTAGATTATAGATTTGTCTAAACATTCCTGGTAATTTAAGATGTCAAATCTGAAGTTTCTTTCTTGGCTTGAGTTCTTAAACACAGGCCAGGGCTGTTTTCAGATTCCACAATAGTCTTCCTTTTGTTAAAGAGTTTTCCAAAGAATAAATCAGAGGTCTGTACAAACTACACTGTTGATCTACATGGCTGAGTGATGGGACCTTTAGAAATGCCTCATGTGGCTTAGCCCAGTCCCAAGGTGTCCGAGAGGATACGCTGGCCATCTGACTCAATGTGACCTACGGGGCCTCCTTGTCGCTCTCTTCAGCCTTCTCGTTTGTTTCAGAATTTCTAGGCAGCTTTTCCGCCCTTCATGGCAGGGCCCACTCAGTGTCTAGAAGGTGCACTAACAATGGCTGTGATATGAGCTTGGTGCGTCTCAACGTCAGAGTGAGCTCTACATGGGCAACTGAAAACAAAACAAAACAAAAACAACGGTCTTTCCGTGGAGCCGTGTCGTAGTACAGTGGGAACAGGGTTCGCTTTCATTGTGAGATTGCCATTTTTATGTGCATGTTCACACAAGTGTGTGGGCACGCGTGTACATATATGCAGGGGTCACACACTCAGGCGTCATCCTCAGAAAGGCCCACTCACTTCCTATGAGACAGAGGCTCTCATTGGATTGGAGCTCATCAATCAGGCTAAAGCCTGCTGGCCAGCAAACTCCAGGGAATGCTGAGATTCCAAGTGTGTGCCACTCCGTGTGGCTACGTGTGACACTTTTACGTGGGGACAGGGGATTGAACTCAGGTCCTTATGCTTGCGAGGCAAGCACGTCACAGACTGGCCACCAGCCCCTGGGGTTGTCTCCTCATTGGTTTACCTTCTTGATTTCTGGAAGGGGGCACAAAGGGAGTGTGGGCTGATGACTTTGTCCGCTCCTGGTTTGAATCCCAACTTGGCTGTGGAGGAGGCCTGCACAGCCTGCTGGGCCTGAGGCCCCATGTGGGCTTATGCTGTGTGTGTGATATTCATTGGGCGGTAAGCGCATTGAGGACAGGACATCATATTGACACAGCTGTCCCCTCCCAGGCCTGGGCTGAGCTGCTGATGACCAGTCTGCCTCTGAGCCTGGTCTGGTGGCTGCAGCCAACCAGGGATCAGCAGGGATTAGCAGGTTGTAGGCTGCACAAACATCTAAGGTGTGAGAACGGGGATCCCAGGCACCAGCCCACGGAAGGCTTTCGGAGATGGAAATGGTGCTGTTGACCCAGGTGCACGCTATTAATGAGTATCCTGTCTGGGGAGGAATTAGTGAGAATGCGAGTATTTCCAGGATTATTGTTAATGGGGGATAAGAAATTTATCTTTTCATCTTTGCAACCATATGGCTTCTTGCTTGATGTGTTTTTTTTCTCTCGGGAAGCAATTTTTAAACTTGTTATATTTCTAAGGACAGCACCTTTTTTTTTTTTTTTTTAAAAAAGAACTCATTATTGGTTTTATTGTGCAGGAGAATAAGAACAGTATTTACTTCCTAGAACAGTTTGTCACCAAACAATTCTAGGACACATTTGCAGAGAGAGCTGTTTTCAGCACGTGTCTCTTTATCATTCAGGCACTCATTCATACATTCCTTTAAAGGAAGAGAATTGAAGAGAATTGTGCCCCAGGTTCTGGCCACTCGAGGCGGCTGCTCAGGTGAAGAGCAGTGTGCAGAACCTTCTCTACCGGACACCAGAAGGCTGTGTATTTCGTGTATGATCTCGTGTAAGATGTTTCCATCCTTTTCGACGCTTTCTGGCTGTTGTGTGTGTGTGGGCAAGTGTGTGTAAATATGGGTGTAGGGGGCGTGTGTGTGTGTTTGTGAATGTGGGCGTGTGTTTATGGGCATGTGTAGTATGTGTGTGTGTGTGTGTGTACCACAGCACACATATGAAGCACAAGGACAACTTTGGGGAGTCATTTCTTACCTCCTACCTTGTTTTGAGACAGGGTCTTTTGATTCTGCCTCTTCCTGAGGCTAGCCTCAGATTTAAAGCCAAGGATGGTGTTAAACTTCCGGTTCTCTGACCTTTGCTTCCCATGGGCTTCTAGCTGGCCCACAAGCTTCCAGATGTTTCTCCTGTCTTTGATTCCCATCTCACAGTGGGAGCTTTAGGCTGACGGACATGGGCTACTGTATTTGGGTCTTCCCGTGGGTCCTGGGAATCTGGAATCAAGTGGTGAGTGCAAGAGAAGCAGTTTGCCTACTGACCGATCTCCAGCTCCTGCGGCAGGGTCTCAGGAGTATCCCATACTGCCTGTGAACTCACGGGGATCTGCCAGACCTCAGCCTCCTGAGTGCCACCCACAACTCCTTGTTAACCGCTGTGGTGTGAGGAGAGGAACTGTTGAGTAGAGCTGGCTGTCCAGGAACTCAGTTTTAGGCCAGACTGGCCTTGAACGCACATAGATCCACTTGCCTCTGCCTCCCAAGTGCTGGGACCAAAGGCATGCTGCCGCTGCCCCAGCTCCAATGAGCACTTCTGTCGTGGTTGTTTCTTAGTCTCCCAGTGGCCCACGTAGCTTCTTGGCCTGTGGTAGGTCTTAGCAGTGTTGACTAAATTGGCTGCTTGGGGGCACGTGGCGAGAAAGAATGTCTCCATGGCCATTCCTGTTGCTGCAGTAGAATGCCCTGGCCGTAGTAACTTACAGGAGAAATTTTTTGTTCTGATTCACACTTTGAAATGGTGGTCGTCATGACAAAGCCAGCAGCCAAGTTTTGAGGCTGTAGCGACATTGCACAGTGAAGAAACAGAGGGGTTGGGGAAGTGGCTGAGCAGTCAAGAAGACTGGCCGCCCTTCCAGGTGACCCAGTTCAATTCCCAGCACACACATGGCATCTCACAACCATGTGTAACTACAACCCCAGGGGATCTGACACCTTCCTCTGGCCTCCGTAGGCACTACACACATGGTGTATGTACAGTTGTCATACATGTAGGCAAAACACTCACACACATGAAAAGATAGACGATTTTTTAAAAATTTAAAAAGAGAGAGCACTGAATGCTTGTGCTTGCTCATTTTCTTTTCATACAGTTCAGGTTCTCAGCCCAGAGAATAGCGCCGTCCACAGACTTCCCACTCCGTTAACCTAGTTAAGATAGTCCCTCACAGGAGTGCCCAGGGGCCTGTCTCTTGGGTGTTTCCAGATGTCACCAGGTTGACAGTTGAGATGAACAGTCACACAGGGATAAGCTCAGATGCTGTGGGGACACAGGGGTGGGGTTTCTGTACCATCCTCTTGGGAGCTGACTTTAAAGGACAACAGAGAGGAAAGGGCGGCTTCTGGAAGAGAGACCTGCGTGTCCCACAGGAGTTAATACAGGACAGTGTAGAGTATGGTGGTGACTCAGCCCAGGGCTTGGCTGTGAAGCAGAGCAAACAGGTTGAGGTGACACCACTGAGCTTCTCTGGCCAGCACAGGACTTCTGCCAGGCAGCTGGGGGGCGGCAAAGATGACCTCACCCACCCCACCAGGCTGGCTCTTCATTCTGAAGCCTGGTTGAGGCGCTGCCTTGTCATAGCTGCCATCAGCGAGAAACAACATGAGGAAGGAAGCGTTTGTTTGGGTTTGCTGTTTGAGGGGACCACCTATTGTGGCCGGGAAGCAAGGTGAAGTGTTTGGTCATCTTGTTACTAGTCCGGAAGCAGCGAGAGGTGGATGCTAGTGCTTACCCGACTTTCTCCTTGTTATTCAGCCGCTGACTCCAGCCCACGGAACGGGTGCTGCTCCACCCCAATTAACCTGTCAAGAAACTGTCCAGGCTGTGGCCAGAGGTTGTTTCAAGGTGATTTGGGGGCTTGTCACGTCGACAGTCTGTTCTAATGGGTGATCTAAGTGGTATTTGCACAGCATTTCAGTCTGGTGCCTTTCTCTTTTACCTTCCATTCATAACACTGGGGATGCGGGGATGCCGTTCAGTGGTAGAACATCCCCTAAAATGTAGGAGGCCCTGAGTTCCAACGCCTCAACACTCAACCTCCCGTGCTCTGGGGAAGCTAAATGAACCAGCGCAACAGTGTTTGCACCAGAAGCAGCAGGCTCATTGCGCTAATGAGCTCGCTGCATTGAACTGGTTCTAGTTGCTTGGAGCTCTCGGGTGACTTCGGATCTCTGTATACTGCACAACCGCACACTTAACTTCCTACATCTGCAGTTAATTTGTTAAGAGGCCTTAATTAGAAACTTCAAACAGTTTAAATGTCAATCACCAAAGCAGCGACGTTCTCAGGTCCCAGTGTTCTGCCGGTGTTGGTCATCGGGACATAATCCCAGGTGGACGTAATTCAAGACAGATGACATTCCTGGGCTGTAGTTACAAAGGGCTTCTATAAGTGGGGACTAATAAGCCAGCCACTGTCGTCACTCTGCCAGAAGGATCATCCAGTTAGGACTTGGGACTTACTGTTCACGGCTCCGTGGTTGGGTTGGTGATTCTGAATGGCAAAAGGCCCCTGAAGCTACACTATGAATTAAAAAAAAAAATACGTGGAATACATAGTGTGTGCGATGATCCCTACTTTAACACTAACCGTGGGCTGGGGGTGTGGTGTAGGGACAGACCATGCACGAGTCTTAAATGTTCAAAGTCCCCAGTACCACTAACCACCAAAACCTAACCGAAACTCAGGGTTTATGATTTTTTTTTAAATTCTTACGCTCAAAGGCACTAATAAATTTGGGATTCACAAATGTTGGCTTTTTCCCCTTTCTCCTTTTCTCTGTTCTTTCTTTTTTCTCTTTTTCAAAAGTGTGCGAAGAAAGGGTTAAACATGGCAACAAGTCTTGTTTGAGCAGAATAAATTAACCCTGCCTTTTCTCTGCAAGTCGGTTAGTGGGTGTTACATCCTTAGTCGTTTGTGCTACAAAGTAAATAATTTTTGGCAGCTGGGTTACTTTTCACCACTTCTAAGTTCATGACTAATGATGCTGGAAGATCTGTGGTCATAAAAGGGGAAAACGTGTGAGGGAGTTTAAGTTGTGTTTTGAAAGCTTAAGGATATGCATGCTAAGAAATATACATATATAAGTAATTTATGTGGCATTTTGTCTTATTTGAATTTGAAATTTCTAAAAAATTTTAAAACTAGTTCAAATATGTCATACTAAACTGTTTTGTTTTGAGATGGGATTTCTCTGAGTAGTCCTGGCTGTCCTGGAACTTACTGTGTAGACCAGGCTGGCCTGAAACTCAGAGATCTGCCTGCCTCTGCCTCCCAGTGGTGGGATTAAAGTTGTGCACCACCACCACCCGACTGTATTGGTCATTTCTTAGAAATAAAGATGTTACCTTAAAAGTGTATGTCTGTGAGCTTGTACATGTGTGTGTGTATTTGTTTGTGTGTGTGTGTGTGAGAGAGAGAGAGAGAGAGAGAGAGTTCCAGGACAGCCAGAAACCCTGTCTTAAAAAATAAAAAAAAAAGGAAGCGTGTGTGTATGAGAGTGGGGTGCTCTGTGTGTGTGTTCACCCTTGTGTGTGACACGTGTGGCGGTCAGAGGACACTCTCACTCTGAGCTCTTCTCTCTACTGGGGATCCCTGGGATCCAGCTCAGGTGGTCAGGCCTGCAGGCGCCTCTGCCAGCCAAGCCTCTTGGGGGCCTTCAGCTGCTTTTGAAAGCTGAAAACTTATTTTTACTCTGTATGATTTTTTTTAGGTTTCCTTTTCCCAAAGTATGTTGCTAAATGGTCTCTGGCCAGAAACAGCTCTCATTGCAAATAGCCTACAAAAGTCAGATATATCCAAATTCAAGATTCCATGTATTTTTCTGGTAGTCAGCTTTGTTTTAAAGGCTTCTAGGAGGTGTTTTCTTTTGAAAGCAGCTCATTGGCCCTGTGTTTGGTGTGTTATGTGTTGTTAAAGCTTCATATAAATGTACACATATTAAACCAGAAGGTTTACAGAACCATTGGGGCCTCTTTCCTTGTGCGGCTCCCATGATCAGCCCTGTGAGTTACAATGGTTCTTGGGCCGTGAGCACGGGTACAAAGCTGCCTTATGCAGTCGGAATGTACACTTTAATGGTTTCTTCTAATTACTTCTCAAAACGAAAGATCAGCTGACATCTGCCCACATACTTAAGTGGGAATACAAAGGCTCAGTGAGTCCCTCAGCTTTACAGTCATCGATCTAGGAAGTGAATTCAAACCCCCCTCTCTCTAGAGAGGACTTGCTGATTTACTCCTGGTCTCCCCGGGTCCCACGGTAGAGCTCTGTGCTTATTAACCAGAGGCCCAGCGCATCAGTATATCTGACACACCAAATGGAAAAGTTCCTAGCACTTGGGGAGGTCAGAGACCAGGCGGAGAAGACATGTCCTCCTCCTTTCCCCGGTGGCCTGTCACTTGGGAAGTCACAGCAGGGTGGCTGTAAAATCGCAGGAGCTCATTTTATGTGAAACCGTTAGGAGCCTGGGAAGTGAGGACTAGTTACCTCTTCTACTGAACGGCATCCTTTATAAGCATGGAGGGCAGGTAGGAAGGCACAACAGACTTGTGAACCCGAGCTTCAGGCCCTGGGCAGCCATCATTTTGTAACAGAGTTTCAAGTCTTAGGTTATCCCATTCACAAATGGACCTTTAAGTGTGGCGGGCACAGGGCCATTATTTACTGCTTGTTGTGACAAGGTGATTTCTGTTTGCGTCTCTGGATGGGGAATGGTGTTGCCAGCATAAAAGCTGTTTAGAAGTGTGATTGTTTTTCTTAGTCAGGAAATAGGTCAGCTATCACAATGGTTTTAATTGTCACAGCTGATAAGGTTTTTAATGTGAAAACACCACCTAAGGTAGTCATTGCTATGTGGGACCAGGAGGCTGAATCCTGAGCCTGGGGCAAGGGTGGCAGGCAAGGCCTTGGAACTAGGGGAGTGGAGAGCTCTCTGAAGAGCCAACAGGAGGGCAGGATCTGCAGGACTGGCAAACGGTCCTGACAGTGGCTAACCCAGTCCAGGTTTTCAAACCCAAGAGGGGGGTCTTATTTTTTTTTCTAATTAAAAGGAATTTAAATTACGTTTATTTATCTGTATTGTGAGTGTGAGCGTGTGAGTTCTTGTGTGTCCGTGTGCGTGTGTGCGTGCCCATGCACAGGCAGGTCAGAGGACAACCTGCAGGAGTTGGTTCTCTCCCTCTGCCATGTAAGTAGGCCCTGTGAATCCAGCCCAGGCTCAGGCATCAGACTTGGCAGTGAGAGCCCTCACCTGCTCAGCCATTGCCGGCTCCCGAGTGGTTCATTAACTGAAACCATGAAGCAAACTGAAAAGATGAAGTGAGAATCCAGGACTCCTTCCGTGGGTCAAAAGCAGTACCTCAACAGTAGTTCTTAACCCGTGGGTCATGACCCCATTTGGGGGACACATCAGATATTTACATTATGATGCATAACAGTAGCAACATTACAGTTATGAACTAGCAGCGAGATAATTTCATGGTTGGGGGTCACCACAACGTGGGAACCAGTGTTCTAGAAGCTAACTGGCTGTCAGGACGTGTGTCTATGCAAAGCTTCCTAACAAGAGCTCAAGAGCTCAAATCTCTGCTCACGTGGTCCCTACCCACCCCTGTCTGTCCAACCCCCTCCCCAGGTAGTGGGTGGAAGGCTAGGTGTGTTAGCAGTGTTACCCCTGCCTGTCCCTGCTGTGTGGTGGGATGTCCTCTTGCTTCCAGGTCCATGTAACAGTGAATGGCATTGGTTTCCCCGTCGCCCCTTCAGACCCAGAGATGTCACCGCTTGTCCTTTTCTGGCTATGGGTTCTCGTGCATGGCTACAGAGGGCTTGCCCAGAGGCAGCTGTAGGGTTCTGGATATATGGCTGTCCTTTGTCTCCAGGTCTAATTCTTCCCACAGCATGTGGGATGGTGTGACTCTGCATTAGGAAGTGTGTGTGTATGTGTGTGTGTGCGAGTGTGTGAATGGTATTGTACATGTGTATATGTATATGTATGTGAATATGCATGTGTTTGTGTGTGAATGGTATGTAGTGCGTATATGTGAATGTGCATGTGTGTGAATGGTATGTACATGGGTATATGTATGTGTATGTGAATATGTATGTATGTGTGTATGTGTGTGTTTAAGACAGGGTCTCTAGTAGCCCAGGCTAGCCTCAAACTCACTACGTAAAGCCAAGGATGGCTAAACTTGCGATTCTCCTACCTTTTCTTCCCAAATGTTGCCATTACAGGAGTGTACTGGATTTACGTAGTCTGGAAGTCAGACCTAAGGCTTGATGCACGCCAAGCTAGCACACTACCAAATAAGCTACACGCTCTCCCTGAGGTCAGTACAATATGGTTGAAAACCACTGAGCCCCTGGGCTCTGCCATCTCTGCTGCAGGTCCCTGTTTTAAGTTTCAAGCCCAGTTCCTTGTGGGGACCTTGCTTTCCACTGAGCTTTTATGATCCTCCCTTAGGTCTCCTGAGTTCAAGCACCCTCTGGCTTAGAGATGCTTTATGGCTTCGAGGGTGACTCCCGTTCAGAGTAACCAGGTCAGAAAGGTCATGTGCGAATCCAGTGCAGAGGTGCTCGGGCATCACAGGCATCATGGGCATCACAGTGCATGCTTCTCTCAAGCAGACGCACATCTGAATGCTGGGAGCAAACCCACCGTCTCTGCTTTAGGAGCAGTGCCCTGAAGACTTCTAGCACTTAGGAGGATCACAAAGTCAAGGCCAGGCTGGGCTGTACAATGAGTTCTAGACCACCAGCCTGAGATGCATGGTAAACCCTTGTCTCCAAACAATAATAATAATAGGGACAGTGAAATAACCCGGTGGATAAAGGTGCTTACTGCACAAGGAGTTCGATCTCCTTAACTACGCAAAGGCTGAAGGGGCGAATCACCTCCTCTGACCCACACCGTGGCATGCACTCACGTTACACACATTACACACAGAAAATAATAAACACATAATGAAGCCAACTAATGATGCTATTATTAATAAAATAAAACTTAAAATCTCCTTAAACTGATTAAGTTTTCCCTTCTTCCTCTTCTTAATTTCCTCATACAGTGTGGACAACACATTTGTGAGATCTTGGGGCCTCTGGCTCGTATGCTCCCTGACAAGCAGGACTGGCTGTAACTCAGGCGCCAGGCAGGAGCCAGTGGGTTCAGAGAAGTGCTCAAAGCCACAGGGTTGGGGCAGAGAGAGCCAAGGGTGAGTTTCGCAGTCTCCCCAGGTTTTCGCGAAGGTAGCTCTGAAGCCAGCAGTGTTTGATGGAATCTTACCTAGTTCAAAGACATTATTTTTGGCCTCTCCTTTCTCTTCTTTCCTTTTTTGCTTGCCCCTTTCCCCTGTGACCTCCCGTTCCAGCTGAGTCCTCCTGCCCCCGGTTGTCGTATACTGTTCCTCTTGACCCACCCTGCCCTCCTCCCGGATCTATTCTTGTACCTGGGAAAGACTCCACTGAGTCTCCAGATATGTCAAGCACCCTGCCTTACATTCGTCGATGCTCTGCTGAGAAGGGGATTTCTTTACCCATTTTACAAATAAGGAACACGAGAGTCTAGTCTGAACTTACAGACAAGGGAGGGGCAGGAGCCGACCCAACTCTTACGTCTGAGTCCTGTTCAAGGAGCCGCAAGCCTTGTAGCCCTTTAGTTCAGGCACCTTCTGGAAGGAGGATTCTTTTATTGCTATCAACCACTGTTGGGCCTGGAGAGATGGCTCAGTGGTTAGGAGCACAGGCTCCTCTTTCAGATGGACCTGGGTTCAGTTCCCACACGGCAGCTCGTAACTGTCCATAACTCCAGTTCCAGAGGCTCTGACACCCTCCCATAGACATACATGCGGGTAAAACTCCAATGTACATTAAATAAACAAATCATTTAAAAGTAAAATTTAAAAAAGGAAACTAACTCTTTAAATTTTTTTTAAATCATTGTTACTTTATGCATAAGTGTTTTGCCTGCGGTATGTAAGTGCACCACGTAAGGAAAGTATCCTCAGAGACTAGAAGAGGACATTGGATCCCCTCAAACTGGAGTTACAGATGACGTAAGCTGCAATGTGGGAGCCGAACCCTGGGACCTCTCCAAAAGCAGCCACTGTTCTCGACTGCTGAGCCATCTCTCCAGTCCCTAAAGAGGATTTTATAAAACACACAAAAATACACATAAAACAGGATTTTTAAGGAAACCCGTTAAACTGTGATGATCCAGGTCTGAAGAAAAGTGAGGTAGTTCCCATGAGTGGGGATTAAGGCGGCTGCACTCCCTGTACAGATTACACGAATAAAATCTGCTTTCCAATATTTTATTACAGTTACTTATGTATGGGGGGGGTCTGCGTGTGCCGTGGTGCATGTGTGTCTGTCAGAGGCAACTGTGGAGTTGGGTGTGCCGAGGGATGGCATTCAATCTGTCCACCAGGCAGCAGACATCTTTACCTGGCTGGTTTACTGGGTCTGAGATATTTTTTGATTCTAGGCATTCCAGAGCGCTGGAGGGCAAGTGTATCCATTGCTGGTCACTGAACTATGTGGCTTCCAGGGAACCTGATGTGAAACTAAGCATGACCATGTACTGCCCAACACAAGGGGGGCAGTTTCGTGCCCATGTTCAGGATGTTAACTCTGTGTTGGAGCAGAAACGACCCTTCAGAGGGAATGACCTCTGGAGTATACACAGCATGTCAATTTTAGTGACCAGTGTCCTGTGAAAAAATCAACAGGACAAAGAAGGAAGAGCCATTGCAAGATCCAAACTCAAGATGATCTGGACATTGCAAGTAGCATGCAATGATTTTAAAGCATCTATCATAAATATGTTCAAAGAGTTAGTAGGAAATATACATACCATGAATGATCAGATCAGAAAGAGATATCAGCTTAGAAATAGAAACTTGAAAAACAGCCAAACAGGTAATGGCTGTTTGGCATTGGCAGAGGAGGGAATGGGGAGTGACTGGTTAATGAGTGAGAACAGATGTTTTTGAGCTTGGAATAACCCTACACAACATGCTAACTAATTTAATTTTAAGATGGAGTTCTTGTTGTGTTGCCCAGGCTGGCCTTGAACTTCTGGATTTAAGTGAATTCTAGTTTCCAAAGTAGCTGGGAATACAGGCAAGTTAGAGGAATCCAGGAGCCACTCTGAGGGTGTGATTCCCTCCACAACACTGGAAACAGACTGCGGCAACCCATGCTGTGAATTCACAGAGAGGCTGGATGTTGGCATGTCTATTGTTCTTGGATTTGATGGACTCCAACATAGTCCCGACTGAAGAAACTCATTTGTTTGGATGCTGCTCATATTCCTGTAGGTGGATTTTCTATCTCAACAGCAAGCTCCCAAATGACTACATAGAGCTATGGTATAAAAGCTTGACCGGTAGCTTAGGCTTTATTACTAACTGACTCTTACAACTCAACCCGTTTTATCAATCTACTTGTTTTTTTTTTTTTTTTTTTGGTTTTTCAAGACAGGGTTTTTCTGTCGCTTTGGAATCTGTCCTGGAACTCACTCAGTAGACCAGGCTGGCCTCAAACTTACAGAGATCTGCCTGTCTTTGCCTCCTGAGTGCTGTGCACCACCACTACCTGGCTCAATCTACTTTTTGTCTTGTGACTTTATTATCTTTGCTCTGTACTGACCACATCGCTTCCTCTGCCTTCTTCCCAGTATTCTCTCTGCCCTGAAAATCCTGCCTGCCTGTTTAGCTCTTTATTAAACCAATCCCAGTGACACATCTTCACACAGTGTAAAGGAATATTCCACAACACAATCCTTCTTGCTATATTTTCTAAGGCAAAGGCATTTTAGCCTTGTTGCAAGGTTATTGATATAATTTTCTGTTATTCGGTTACTTGTAGGCACCCTTAACTACTAAGAATTATCAAGGGTCTTGTAGAAGCTTTGTGGACATCCTTCTTTCTTTTCTTTCTTTCTTTCTTTCTTTCTTTCTTTCTTTCTTTCTTTCTTTCCTTCCTTCCTTCCTTCCTTCCTTCCTTCTTTCTTTCTTTCTTTCTTTCTTTCTTTCTTTCTTTCTTTCTTTCTTTCCTTTTTTCCTTCCTTCCTTCCTTCCTTCCTTCCTTCCTTCCTTCCTTTTTTTTTAGATAGGGTCTCATGTATCCCAGACTGACCTTAGGCTTGCTGTGTAGCTGAGAATGACCTTGAATTTCTGACCTTCCTGACTCCATTTCCTGAGTGCTGAGGTTACAGGTTGTGGTGTTAGGAGGTGTGCGTGGCTTTGTTGGAAGTGGGCATTGAGGTCTCATATATGCTCAAGCCATGCCCAGTGCCTTAGGCCACTTCCTTTTGCCTGCAAGTCAAGATGTAGGACACTCGGCTCCTTCTGCAGCACCATGTTTGCCTGTGTGCCATGTCGCACCATGACAATAATGGACTAAGCTTCTGAAAATGTAAGCCACCCCAATTAGATGTTTTTCCCTTAAAAGAGTTGCTGCAGTTGTGGTGTCTTTTCTCAGCAACAGAACACTGACTAAGACACAGTGTGTCCGTGACAGTTTGTTAGTGCTAAAGAATGACCCAAGGCTGTGCGCGCTAGGTAAGGGTTTCTCCAACCAAGCTATATCTAGGCTTGGATTTACTATTTTACTGATCGTAATCTTGTGGCATAAGCCATGGCATATTGAAATGTCCCTCGTGTCCAGGTGATGAAGGAGTAAGAAAACCAATAGTCTCAGGCTGGTGAGATGGCTAAGCAGGTAAAGGCGCTTGCCAGCAGGCCAGAAGACCTGAGTTCTGTCCCGAGAATCCATGTGGTAGGAGAGAACAGACCCTTGAATGTTATCTTCTGACTTCCACGTGTGTGCTGTGCCACACGTACCTGCACACTTGTGTGTGCTTGCACACACACACACACACACACACACAAATAAATGTAAAAAGTTAAACAATGATGACAACAACCCCATCTCTGGTTTTGCTTGTGATCCAGGTGACCTTACACACTTAGGACCCTGACGCCTTCGAGGGTGAAACGGTGAGGTTAATGTTGATTGTGAAGGTACCAGTGTCCACTAGGACTGTCCAGGAGAGCGGGGCTGTCACTCCATGTGCACATAGTGTCATTTATTGTCAGACAATGTGCACATCATGACTTGCAGGCCTTAGTTCCCGTTGGAATGAGCCAGAGAAACTCTGGTCTGCCTTTAGCATCTATTGTTCATGAATATCACTAACCATAACTATAAATACCTGGCCAAGTATGATCCTGGAGTGCACACGTGTGTACTCATTTCTAAAGGAGTTCCCTGGGCTCAGCAGTTAAGTACTCGAGTGCCTATGTGTGTAACAGAGGCAAGTGTCAGGGCAGCCGTGGTGACAGAATGTGAGGTGGATGGTTGCGTGAAGTCATCTGCAGTCAGGAGACGGAGGGGGGAGGGAGGAGGAGAGGGGAGATGGAAGAGAGGGGGGGAGGGGGGAGAGAGACAGAGACAGACAGACGGGGGGCAGAGAGGAGACCTGTGCTCAGTTTGTGTTCTTTTTTTTTAATTTTGTTCAGGACCCCATTACACCGTGGGGCTCCACCCACAGCTGGGATGGGTCTTCCCACTCAGCCCAGTCTAGAAACTCCCTCACAGACGTACCCAAAGGAGTGTTCCCTAGGTGGTCCTAGATGGTGTCAAATTGGCAATCAGTCTTAACCAGCACAATACCCAGACGAAGCCTCACATGGGTAGGCTCACTAGTTCCTGTGTGTGAGCCAGTGATAGGAACGGACAGTCTGAACTGTTCACACATTTCTAGAAGGTTCTTTTTTTATTGGAAAACTTAGCATGCTCTGTGGCTGCTGGGTACCTCTTGTATTCCTAACAATGTTTTTCTTTAGTTGGTCTTGCTCTTGTCTTTGAAACAACGTCTCAATATAGCACAGGCTGACCTCGAAGTTGTTGAGATCCTCTTGTCTCTGCCTCCCAAGTGCTGTGATTATAGCACGTGACACCACACCTTAGACTTTGGAGCACACTTACCCCATGGTCAGTGTCACAAATACACGATCATTCTCTAAAGTCTTCAGTCCCACTGGGTCTCCTCAGCTCACCAATGCAAGCCTGTGGTAACACTGTTCACAGTTGGTGCTCCCCAGAGGAGCAGTAGGGCTGGGAGATGGCTCAGCAGTTGAGAGCACTGATTGCCGCCCTTCCAAAGGCCCTGGTTCAACTCCCAGCACCCACATGGCAGCTCACAACTGTCTATAACTCTAGTTTCAGGGGGCTCAAAACTTCCTGTGGCAAAATACTAATAGACATAGAAAAATTAAAAGTGAGTAGTCATATAGATTAAGATGAATTTTAAATGAATCTAGGTGAAAACCCAAATAAATAAATAAAAGCTATTTATATTTTGACATTGACAGTATATATATTTTTCCTTTATTAGATTGAAAAATACCAGTTTGTTTCTTTATAAATTTTTTTCCTTTTTTTTCTTCTTTCTTAAATTTTTTTCTTTTTTCCTCTTTTCTTTTTTCTTTTTTTGCTTTTTTCTTCCTTTTTTCTTTTTTTCATTTTTTCCTTCTTTATAAATTTTGTCAGACAAAAGAAGAAAAAAAATACAGAAAGTGAAGGCCAAACTGAGCGTGATGGCGGTCCCAGTTCTTGGCAGGCGGAAGTGGGAGGTTACAAGTCAGAGGTCAGGCTGGGTGACATAGGCAGACCCTGTTGAAGGACAGGGAAAGAGAAAAAAAAGAAAAAGAGAATAGGGATGGGGAGGCAGGAAGAGGTAGACTGGATTCTCATTGTTGGCTGAGGTTTCTGTCCCACCTGGTCCCACAGCTGTTTAGTCCCAAAGAATCACACAGAGGTCTACATCAATTATAAACTGGTTGGCCCAGTATCTCAGGCTTCTTATTAATTAATTCTTATAACTTATTTTAGCCCATTATTCTTGTCTATGTTAGCCACATGGCTTGGTACCTTTTTTGGCGAGGCAGTCACATCCTATGTCCTCTGCATCTGGGTCACGACTGCAGACTGTGCTTCCCTCTTCCCAGCATTCTCATTGCCCTGCCTCTACTTCCTGCCTGCCTGGTTGCCCTGCCTCTACTTCATTCCTGCCTGGTCGCCCCGCCTCTATTTCCTGCCTGGTCACCCCGCCTATACTTCTTGCCTGGCTACTGGCCAATCAGCATTTTATTAAACAAGTACAAAAAACAAATCTTTACAGGGTAAAACCATTGTCCCATAGTATCTCATTACTTAAACGTCTGTGGATCGAATGCCATCTTAGAGCGAGAAGCCAGAGCCACAGCTCATTGTTAGCATCTTGAGCTGTGCGCTCCTTCCTGGGCACAGCCCTCTTAGGGTCTTGAGCTTAGGAGACTTCTTTTGAAACCCCCCCCCATCTCTGGAGCCACCATAGTTGTCCCTTCTTCCAGAACCTATTGACGTAACTTTGTAGCAAAAACGCGTATGTTTGCTTAGAGACTGGAAGCTTTGAGGTCTCCATTCTCTCCTGTTTCTGGAGGTGACCAGTAATGACTACTTCACATCACCAGTGGTTAACATCATTGCTCTGTGCTAAAGTCTGTGTTTTCATCAGACAATGCCCGTGCATTCCGGACAACCAGAGTCTCTTCTGGAGTGTAACTTGAATTCTCCATCTTTGGCACCTACATTATTAATTACCCGTATCCTCATATTTTCCTTCAACTCCTCCATTTTCAATGAGATGGAAACAGAGAAAGAAATCACATCGATGAGCAGAAGGAGAATGTAAATTCCTGAGACTTCATAGGGGATGGTGCCAGTCTCGTATTTTTGTTGGTAATTATGACTTTGACATTCAGTCTGTAAGTCACAGGGCCCAGGGCCCATAGCCACATCCCCTCACCTGTGCTCTGCAGAGCAGATCATGAAGCACGCGTGTTTTACACTGTGGTTCTCAGTCTTTGGTGAGTTAGACTGATGAGGTCACAACCAGAAATTATTTTTTTATTATTTAAATATTTATTTATTTACTATGTATATAGTGTTCTTTCTGCATATATGCCTACAGGCCAAAAGAGGGCACCAGATCTCACTACAGATGGTTGTGAGCCACCATGTGGTTGCTGGGAATTGAACTCAGGACCTCTGGAAGAGCAGCCAGTGCTCTTAACCTCTGAGCCATCTCTCCAGCCCCCAAAAGATGACCAAAATCTTAAAAAATTAAATAAAGAAAATTGATCAGATACCCTACTAGTTAGGACCTATCGCACAGTTTCTTTTGTTTTTAATTTTAATTTTTTTGTGTATCTGGGTATTTTGTCTGTATCCATGTCTGTGCATTACTTTTGTGCCTCCTGAGTACTTGAATTAAAGGTGGGCTCGGTGGTCCTTCTGCCTCAGCCTCCCAAGTACAGGAATTACGGGAATGAGCCACCACGCCTGGCTGACAGGACTTTCTCTAAGGCGGTGTGGGCAGTCGTAAGCAGAAAGAAATGTGGAGTCTTTCTACCTGCAGTCAGGAAATCCCCAGGTGTGAACAGGATTCTCTTTTCCATGAACACACTGGTTCAGTGGCATGGTGGGGCTCAAGGGGCTTTTGTGAATGATCCTAAGTGCCCATCTGCCTTTTGTAATTCGGGAGGGGTGTGGTTGGTTGTTGTTTTTGAGACAGCCTCACTCTGTAGCTCTGGCTGGCCTGGAAATCACTGTGTAGACAAGGCCTGTCTCTGCCTCCTGCCATTAAAGAGTTGGAGTTAATGGCACAGAACACCATGCCTGCCAGTAACGCTATTTATTTATTTTTCTTTCTAAAGACTTGTTTATTTTTATTTTATGTGCACATGTATGCCTGGTGTCCACACAGGCTAGAAGAGGGCTTTGGATCCCCTGTACTGGAGTTACAGGTGGGTGCAGGGAACTGAACCTGAGTCCCCTTCAAGAGCAGTGAGTGCTCCTAACCACTGAGCTGTCTCCCCAGCCCCACAATTCTTCTTCCTTCTTTCCTCCCTTTCCTTTCATTCCTTCATGCATCCTGACAGGGTCTCACTCTATAGCCTTAGCTGACCTGGAATTCACTATGTAGACCAGGCTGGCCTTGAACTCACAGAGAGCCCCCTGCTTTTGCCTGCTGAGTGCTGCGATTAAAGGCCATGAAGGAATGACCTTGCCCCACGTTAATCATTTTACACATGTTCTGCGTGTAGCGGCAAGTCAAATGTACTTTAAGCAGTCTGTGCCACCCTTTCTGCCATTTTAATTTATGATATAGAGCAGGGAGCCGTGGGAGCTCAGAGTGGGCAAGGTGTGCTTCTCAAGGCAGAGGAAGCCTCAGAAAGGACATAGGCTGAGTGCCGCGCTGGCCCAGAAGGGCATCCTCCCTGCTCCCTCATTTACGGTGATTGCCGTCTGAAGCATTTGCTTATATTGTTCTATTATTAAATAAAACTCAGGAGTCAGATATTGGGGTAGAAACTTGATTGGTCAGAGAAGAGGCAGCGAAGCAACCAGTGACCTCTCTCTCTCCTTCCTTGATCCAAAAAGACTTTGAATCTTTCTAAGACCCTCCCTGCTACTTCCTGTGTCTCTCTATATGTATCCTGGGTCCTCCAAAACCTCTATGGCTAATTCTGGTCAGCCAGTCGCTTACTCCACTCACTGATTCAAGATTAAACTTTATGGGCAGTTTTGGAGTGTCAGTGCAAACCAACATCTCGAAACAGTAACCTAGCCTTTACCAGGATGACCCCACACCAGAGCTGGCCACTTGTCTCACAGTTGACTTGTGTGAAGCTCCCTTTCTGTGCGGGGGGGCCTTGTTTTAGGCCCAGGGATGCTGAGATGAAGATGACAGGCAGCATCCCTTCTGACCAGGTGGAGGTGCTGTGTGACCACATGCTGGCCGCTTGGTGCCTTGGGCAGGAATGTTAGCACACGTGGAGCCTCAGAACACTCTGCCAAGTCCAGGGCCTAGGAGGCTCTGGTGAAACACTGGAGCAAGTTCCTGGCTTTTGTTTCTTTTTTAATCTTTGCACGTGTGTGCATTGTCTGTGTTTGTGTATGTGAATGTGGTTGTATGCACACCACAATGCACCACATATGGAGGTCATAGGACAACCTGGGTATCAGCCCTTGCCTTCAGCCTTGTCTGAGATGGGGTCTCTTGCTGACTCTGCGTATCCCAGTTTGTGATCTCATAGGAGTTCTATGCTGGAGATTTGAACTCAGGTCCTCCTGCTTACGTGGCAAGTGCTTTACTCACTAAGCCATCTCCCCAGCTCTGGAGCAGTTCATGAGAAACGCTACAGATCCCTTAACAGCCAAAACCAAACACAAAACCCTTAGTATGATTTGGGCTTCAGCAAACTAGTTGACGGGACACAAGCTTATGGGGAGACAGCATGAGAAAGGACAGTGGCAATGTGTAATGAATCAAGATTTTTGTTCGGCCACAAAGCTGAGCATTGTGGCACATGCCTGTAATTTCAGTAGTGTGAGGATTGTCATGAGTTTGAGGCCATCTTTGGCTATAGAGTGAAATTCTATTTAAAAAGCCGACCAAACAAAATAGATGTATTGCTCATGGTGTAGAGGTAACTTAGTGGGAAAGTATGTGAGGCTCTGCATTCATTACATACACACATACCCACACATGCACACACACACACACACACACACACGCACGCGCTCACACACACGTATGCACACACACGCATGCACACATGCAAGCACACACACACGCACACGCACACATGTGTATTTCCTACTCTAAAAAGCCTGCCTAGGGAAAGCAATCTGTGTCTTGGTTCAGTAGTATGTAACTCTTGTGTAGTCAGTCCATATCATACTACAACTCCCCAAAAGCAACCCCAAGGAGGAAGAAGGTGCCCGGTGCCTGTTTTCCCTAAGGGTTGTAAAAACAAAA
Organism: Ondatra zibethicus; assembly: GCA_004026605.1. NCBI lineage: Eukaryota > Metazoa > Chordata > Mammalia > Rodentia > Cricetidae > Ondatra > Ondatra zibethicus. The sequence goes on from PVIU01005042.1 coordinate 49,913, forward strand.
TGTAGGGAAGGGTGTATACTGATTCTCTTGGGACCAATTAAACAGAGTCTGAGGAAGAAAGCAGAGAAGACTCCTCAGAGTTAAGATGGGGAGAAAAGTGATTTTGGGGATAACAGCCGTCAATTATTTTCCTGCTCGAGTGTTTTTCTGAAGGGCAGAGGGTAAGAAATATCATGCATCCTCCAAAGCCGAGACACATTTCATCATGGAGACATTAGAAGCAAATTTGGCGCCCAAGACAGGTGCCAGATTTTAATTACAGTTGGCATTTCTGAGCATGCTTTTGGCAGAGGTGGCCATCCTGTTGGAAAAGCCATAGATTTTGACACTAGCAGTATGGGTGCCCAGTTGAGAACGGTTGCAAATAATTTCCCTCCATTTCCCATCCTGTTGGTTGTGAGCGGAGCTCCTCAGCGGTTCGTGTTTAAACAGGGTGTTCTCTGTTCAAAGAAAACAGTTGTGGGTTGGAAGTGTGTTGGGAATTGTGTTTGGTGCGCTGGATCGTGGAGTAGTAATTTCTATCTTAGAGCCAACAAACAAACAAAAACAAAAAACACAACAACAACAACAAGCCCAAACACCAGTTAAAACAATAAAATAGGATGTTTCAGTACAAGAAATGAAGTTGGCATGCATCGGGCTTTCTGTTAAGTTCCAGGTCACAGACAAATAAAGAAAAGTATGTTACGGGGGAAAAATCCTTTTCAGAAATAATTAGGGAGCTGTCTGTTTTGTTCACCAGATGGAAAATCCATGGTTGTGGGTGGTCTGTGTGAGAGAGGGCACCTCACAATTGGCAGGACTATGCCTTTAACTCTACAGTCCTGAGACAAAAATCCCAGCACCATGGACTGTTCCGCAGGCTTGAGTGCACAGTAGCTGTGCATGGCTTGGCTCTCCCGGATTCTACCTGGATTCCAAGATGACTATGTAGGTGACAGTTACTGAGCGCCATAGCTAGCAGTCCATTGTTCTTTGCATTCTAAGCAGTATTCTCGTCAGGCCTGGCATCTGAGACTGCTCTTACTATCTACACGTTATGATGATGATCTGATTCATGGGATTGCCCGTGTTCCCTCTTGTGGGCTCCGATTTATTACAAATATATGTCTCAGAGCGGATCGTATGGCCGGAAGTGCCCACAGCCCGAGAATTTCATAGAAGTTGTGTGTAGCAGCTCACACTTGTGATTCCAGCATTTGAGAGGTTGAGGCTGTGATCTTGAGGCCAGCCTGGGCTCTGTGTGAGTGCTGAGCCAGCCAGGGCTACATAGCATGACCTTATCTTAAAGAAGAGTCAGGTCTGCAGGAAAGACAATGGTTAAGGGTGTGTAAATCTCTTGGAGAGGACTCATTCCGTTCCCAGTACCCACACAAGTCAAACACAACCATCTATACCTCAAACGACAGGGAGTCTGGCACCCTCTTCTGGCTTCCACAGGCAATTTTACTCACCTGTCTGTACAACACCCCCCACCACAGACACATTCTCATATGTGTACTTAAAAATAAAAATAAATCTAGCCAGGTATGGTAGTGCACACCTCTAATTCCAGCCCTTGGGAGGCATAGGCACTTGGCTGTCTGAGAGCTCAAAGCCAGTCTGGTCTACAGAGTGAATTCCAGGACAGCCAGGGATACACAATAAAACCCTGTCTCAAAACAACAGCAACGACAACAACAAAAATAAATAAATAAAAGTAAATCTTAAGGAAAGGGTGTCTAGGGATATGGCTCACTCATTATGATATACAAGCATGAGAACCTGTGTTTGGTCCCCAGAACCCCATGTGAATGATTATAATCCCAGCCCTGGGAAGCCAGGCACAAGTAGATCCCTGGGGCTAGCTGCCTAGCCAGCCTACCTCACTTGGTGAACTCTAGGTCAGTGAGAGAAACTGCGTCAAAAACAAGGTGGCTGACTTCCGCGGAATGACAGCTAATGGTTCCTCTGGCCCCTGCAGACACCTGGATGGCTGGGAAAGGCCCCCCGGACCGTTTCTGATGCTTAGACTCTCGATAAGCCTGTACTGACGTTCTAGACAAATTTGCTCTCACTACTTTCTTCTATTAATAACTGAAAATGAGTCATCTAGCTATTTAAAAATGAGCAGTTTTTATGAATGTGTGGAAATAACATTTTCCCCCAGCTCCATCTTATATGTCACATGGTTTTACATTTGCAGGCTGAACTTTGAAATGCTCTATGTTTGAACATAAGGATGTATATACGTTTATGTTCGTATTTCATTCATAAAATCTAACCAACCTCCCCACTCAAAGCTTTTAATGATTAGAGGAGAGTTAAATGAGTAAATCAAATTTCTAGGATGCCCAAATGCACATATTTTCAACTTGAATGCAAATTAAAGGCCCTGGGATGGGGTGGCTGTTCTTGGACGGTAGCACTGCATCCGGATGGACATGGATCCTGCTCCTGTAGCAGGATGCAGTGATGTATCAGCCCTGTGTCCCCACACAGATGCTACACAGTCTGTCCTGTTTCTGGGCACTAAACAGTGGTTGTTTTTTCTTTTTCCTTTCAAACCACAGTTTCACTCACGTTTTCCACCCGCATTCTGTGTCGTTCTGTTTATAGCCTTCTTCGGTGCCAGCTCACTTTGAGCTAAGACAGTAATGCACGTAGATCATTTTTAATGGAAGATATGATGGTCTGGGTGCAGCCTGTGAAGAACAGGGCATCCTTAAAAGCCATGTCATGAGGGTAGAAAGGCTAGCTGCAGTCACAGTAAGTGGACGCAAGGAACACCTTGGTAATACAGCCGTTTCTCTGGTAGGTTTTACAAATTTGCCACTAGAGGCAGGGGGGGGAGGGAAGGGCAGAGACGGTTAGGAACCGAATGTTGCCTGGTTCTTTATGAAAGAGGGAAACAATAAGGACAACAGCAGAAGCCTCAGGTGTTGGTCCGGGGAGACTTTCCCCGACCAGCAACATAGAAACTGTCCCCATGTGTCTTGGGACCGGTGAAATGGCTTAGTAGGTAAAGGTGCTTGCTGCCAAAGCCTGATGGCTGGAGTTTGATCCCTGGAAGGAGAGAACCGGCTCCCACAAGATGTGCTCCGAGTTCCACATGTCATGTGTGAATGCGCACGCGCGCACACACACACACACACACACACACACACACACACACATGCGCACGCACACAAGAAGACCTTCCATGACTGTGTAGTGTTCTTTCCACTCGGACCCCAGCTTGTCTTTCCAGACTTTTCTCTATTCCATTCTATCTCCCTAACTTCAGTTGCATGCTTGGAGGCCGCCCTAGGACTCCTTTCTCTATTTGCATGGCTTGCTCTGTTTCTTCTGCCTGTTGAGCCCCCTCCCACCTTCGGTGTGGTGAGATCAGCTAACCTGGTGTCCCTTTCTCTGTGACAACCCAACCCTCACCTACACTCACCTTATCTGACAGCTGCCAGAGCAGCCCCTGTATTCTGCTTTGCCTGTGGGTGACCATTTCTCTTTGTACCCTCTGATGTCCCCATTAAAGTAAACCCTCTAGCTAAGCATGGTGGCACATGCCAGTAATTCCAGCACTTGGGAGCAGAGACAAGAGGACTGCCATAAGACCCAGGCTAGCTGGGCAACAGCATGAGATGTCTCCAACCAACTAACAACAAAACCCCACAAAATTATATGTGTGTGTGGATAGAGTGCATATGTGTATATATAGTATATATGTGTATATAGAGTGTATGTGTGTACATATAGTATATATGTATATAGAGTGTATGTGTACATATACTATATGTATGCAGAGTGTATATATGCATATAGTGTATACATGTCTATAGAGCGTATATGTGCATATGTGGTATACATGTATATAGAGTGTATATGTGTACATATAGTATATATGTATATAGAGTGTATGTGTATATATACTATATGTGTGTAGAGTGTATATATGTATATAGAGCATATATGTGCATATGTAGTATATATGTATAGAGTCTACATGTATATATGCTGTGTATATGTATGTAGAGTGTATATATGTATATAGAGCATATATGTGCATATGTAGTATATATGTATAGAGAGTCTACATGTATATATGCTGTGTATATGTATATAGAGTGTATATATGTATATAGAGCATATATGTGCATATGTAGTATATATGTATAGAGAGTCTACATGTATATATGCTGTGTATATGTATATAGAGTGTATATATGTGTAGACCTCTCTGGCAAGACCTGGGATCCCAGCGTTGCCACAGCCACTGACCTTAGATGAGGTATAGAGTAGACACAAATAGGTGGCGTGGGAGAGGGTGGAGCAGAAGCAGGGGGTGTTGAGGTGGGGAGAGATCTAGAGTAGACTTTAGTGGACGCAGTAAGGAAGGGGTATGGGGTATACCCTGGATGAAGTAGGGGATGGTACAGTGTAGACATCAGTAGATGAGGTGGAAAAGGGCTCTAAGCACCCTAGCAATGCCACCTGTGCCATACATCTGCATTTATCTCCCTCCACACGTGTGAGCGCGGCCGCTCAAAGGAGCAGATGGGCTCTAGGGTTCGGGAGACAAGGTTGCCCTTGAAACATGCTTCTCTGTATAAATCAGTCCCAGCCAAGTGATGACTACCTTTCTGCAAGTAGGACTGTGCTGCCCACCGGTGACTGATCGGAACATGGGAAGCATTGCAGCCGTGAACATGGGTGCAGTAAACAGGCATGGGTTACAGGATGATGAGGGTCTGTAGGCTACGGACAACACATACAACAGTGGTCCTGTAAGTTAAATTGCCTTGGGACAATGTAGTAACTGTACATGTATTAATATGAGGTTTTGAACAATGATGAAGTAGCTAATGGCCCATGTCTTAGAATGTATCTCCGTGAAGTGACATGTGACTATAATACTCTCAGGATGAGTAGACTTTGCACATGCTACCCCAGAGGGTGGCCCTGGGGAAGATGGGCCAGTGTAAGAAAGGACAGGGCTGTTGAGAGTGAAAATCCTTGCTGAAGGGAAAGGGTTTGTGTGGGGGAGTGGTGAGGGCTGAGAGTGGAAACCTTCTTGGGATCAGGTTGTGAGGAGCCTTGGGTTGTAGACTCAGGGTTTTTAGATACCCATAAAGGTAGCTGGGAGTATCTGTGGGTGTTCCAAAAAGGATGTGGGTGTTTCAGAATGGGATGTGGATGTTCCAGAATAGGATGTGGGTGTTCCAGAGTGGGGTGTGGGTGTTCCAGAGCGGGGTGTGGGCGTTCCAGAGTGGGGTGTGGGTGTTCCAGAGTGGGGTGTGGGCGTTCCAGAGCGGGGTGTGGGTGTTCCAGAGCGGGGTGTGGGTGTTCCAGAGTGGGGTGTGGGTGTTCCAGAGTGGGGTGTGGGCGTTCCAGAGCGGGGTGTGGGCGTTCCAGAGCGGGGTGTGGGCGTTCCAGAGCGGGGTGTGGGCGTTCCAGAGTGGGGTGTGGGCGTTCCAGAGTGGGGTGTGGGCATTCCAGAATGGGATGTGGGTGTTCCAGAGTGCACAAACCTTTCTTTAAAGAGCAGGGATAAGCAGCCACAAGCTAAGACGCCTCTGTTCTAACGCTGGCACCAGGTATAAAGAACATTGCCTGAGAGAAGCAAGGCACTAACTAGACCAGGGAGCATCAGAACCCTGGGGTCCCAGACCTGTTATCAACCCACCCTTAGTTCCCACATCTGATGTCCAGCTGAGGCTTCTTTGCTGGTCCTGTCATAGTGCCTGAAATAATGATGTCTCACTTTCAATATTGGGACTGGAGAGATTGGCTCAGCAGTTAAGGACACACTGCTCTCCCAGAGGGCCCAGGTTCAGTACCCAGCACCCAAATGACGGCTAATAATGACTCCAGTCCCTGGGATCCATGCCCTCTTCTGACTTCTTTTTCTTTTTTAAAGATTTATTTATTTATTATGTATACAGTGTTCTGCCTGCATGTGTGCCTGCAGGCTAGACGAGGGCACCAGATCTCATTACGGATGTAGTTGCTGGGAATTGAACTCAGGACCTCTGGAAGAGCTGCCAGTGCTCCTAACTGCTGAGCCATCTCTCCAACAGCAGGTACATGGTGCACAGAGTTATGCAGGCAGGACACTCATACACCAAAAAATAAAAATAAAGGAAAAAAATTAAACAAAAAAAATAAAGCATCCAAAATAAATGATGGAAGATGGTATAGTTGGTAAAGGCTTATATTCCACCCAGGTTTCATCCCCAGAACTCATGTTTAGAAAGAAAGCCAGCTGTCGTGGTACACCCTTGTGATCCCAGCGCTGGGGAGGGAGGGCTGGCAGATTCCTGGGGTTTGTTTGCCAGTCACCCTGTTCTGCTTTTCAAGCTCTGGGTCAATGAGATGCTTTGTCTCCTGTGTCCCCCAAAAGGTTTGATACCTCAGGTTGTTCTCTGGCTTTCAAATGCACATACCCCTCACAAAAATAAAAGCAAAAATAAATAATTAAACACTAGCCTAGATGAAGAATAAACCAAAGAGCCCGTGGAACACCAGACAAAGGAGAGAATAATAAGACAGCTTTTTACATAGTGCAGCTGAACAGCCAAACTAGTGTCCATGATTGGTGGTGTATACATAGTTTTTAAGGTTTACTTATTTTTATTTTATGTCTGTGAGTGTTTTTCACACATGTAGGTGCTTGGACTTGAACTCTGGTCCCTGGAAGAGTGAGCTACACTCCTACCTGCTGAGTTATCTCCCCAGCCCTGTTTTTTCTTTTCAAGGCAGGATTTCACTGAGCAAGTGAAGCTGGCCCCATCTTGCTCTGTAACTCCAACTGGCCTTGAACTCTTGGCAAGGTTACAGACACATGCTACCTCTGGCTTTTTTACCTTGGGATCTCACTGTGGCAAGGTACAGCTCTGTCATGGATGGGCTTACAGTTTTGCTTCTCCTGGGCAGGGTTCAAGTCCAATGCACTAACCATGTGGGCTAGAGGTACCCATTTCATTCATACTGATAACTAATACATAAACCAGGATATGTGTCTGAGGGCTGTGATCAAAGGCCCCCAAATACAATGACTTTAATGATTATTTTGAGGTCTGGAGAGATGGCTCAGAGGTTAAGAGCACTGGCTGCTCTTCCAGAGATCCTGAGTTCAATTCCCAGCAACCACATGGTGGCTCACAACCATCTGTAACGAGATCTGGTGCCCTCTTCTGACTTGCAGGCAGAACACTGTATATGTAATAAATAAATAAAATATTTAAAAAAGAAAAAAGATTATTTTCATCACTCAGACACGGGAGGAGGTCCTGTCCAGTCCTGGGCTCAGTCCGCTCTGCTCACAATACGCTCTGACATGAGTTGGGTGTTCGATCTTCTCTGTCACGTGGGACCTGCTCTGTCCTTCAAAGCCCAGAGTCCTTGCCTTCTCCCTGACCACATCTCCTAAGCCAGGCACGGTCTGGCTGCATCCAGATACAGGCATGGTGAGGAGGTGCCTTACTCAGCAGAGTAAGGACCCATTCCTGGCTCCATTCCACACCTGAGAAGCTGGCTGAGGGGGCTGTGCTGGTGTGTTGCACCAACATGGGTCTAAGCTAGACACTAGGAAAGGAGGGACCCTGGGACTTGGAGCCTTCACCCTCTTATCACCCCAGAGTCTGTCCGATGCAACCCTTCTGCCATCGAGGGATCTCCCCCACTGTGTTCTGTCTCTGAACAGTGGTAATTGTTCACTCTGACAAACTCAAGTCTTGTCAAGGGTGTATTATTTAAGTGCTATGTGCAGGACATTGAGTGGACATGAGTGGGCAGGGCATGTGACTCCCTCTAGACCAGGGATGAGCCAGAAGGGAAGGCATGCCACCATTTTAAAATTAAGTAGCATTTTAGGGCCCAGTGTGTATAGTCTTGCATCTATAATCACACATCTATAATCTCAACACTTAGGAGGCCAAAACTCAAATTGCTAGGCCTGGGTCACGAGGCTAGACCCTACCTCGAAGGAAAAGAAAATGAAGTCAGCCAAGGTTGCTTGCTGGGTGAGAAGCTGCTCCTGAGCACCCAGGTCCTCCTCCGTTCAGAAACAAGCCCTTCATCTGAGAGCTGCCACACGTCCCGTTCCTCACAAGCAGAGGAGTGGGTCTATAGCCAAGGCTCACGGCCCTTTGGTACCTCAGGCCATGAGTACTTACTCATGGTCTTCCTTTCTGTCAATGAGTGTGCACTGAGCCCTGGTCCTTCTTGGTTGCCTGGGAGACAGGCACTTTGGGATGCACTGTCTCCTATCCTACTGAGGCCAGCTTAGGGAATGGACAGATGCGTGAGAGTGTCTTGGTGGGACCACAGAGCCCAGTTCAGGCTCGTCTCTGCTCCAGAGAGACAGTGGCTGGTCTGTTACAAGAATTGCCCTCCTTCCCGTGGGGTCTGTGACTCTGTGGACGTGGTGACTAGGAGCAACGGTTCCGTTCCGCAGTTTGTTCCTGTCCTGATTGTATGCTGTTCCAGGTGTCTTCACCAAGGCGGGGCTCATAGAACGAGGGGATTCTGGGACCACCTGCTACCCGGTGATTGGAGGCCCAAGCTCAGAGCTGGGCTTGGCAAAGCTGGGGGAGGGGGTCCTGTCATCCCAGGAAAGGGCAAATTGGTGGGTTGCTCTACTGTGGGGGTTTCAGTCTAGGCATTTGGAGTAGGAGAGATGGCCGAGTTTTCTTCCTGGTTGCCCTTGAGTCTTAGCTGCACGAGTGGTCACTGTACTTTTACCATGTGGAGAACCCTAAGAAGTCTGTGTATGAGTGCCCAAGAGGGAGCTTTTCCTTAGGAAAGGGCAGCTGTGAATGCCAGGGCTCTATTTTCAACAAAAGCTGCAAGGAGTGCAAATCCATGTGGAGATGGGGTAGGTGCGGCGACCATGCTGTAGTTCAAAGGTGGCCACTAGATGGCACTCACACACTGGCGTTCAGACCAGTCCTCACCACTTCCCACTTTGGAGCCTGTAAAAATCTCAAGAGGGACTGGCCAGCGCTTTGTATCCGTCATGTCTCCCTCCATCCGTCGCCTTAACCGCTGTCTGTAGAGATGTAGGTAGACAGATACACGTCTCTTTCCAATTCATTTCACCCAATGATCTTAAGAACCTGGCAAAAATACCTTCCAAGGGCTTAAAAGCATGTCCGTTTCTTTACTGTGAGTTCGCTCCTCTCTGGAGCTCGCTTACTGGCAGTGAACCAACCCATTTTTGCATACAAAAACTAACTTGTTTCTATTTTAGTCATTTCAAAGATATGGCCAGTGAAAAGAATGGGAAGTGAGGGCGAGGGGGTTATTAAAAAGAATAACAGGTCAGGGGGTTGTGTGAGAACATTTCCATTCAGAACTATAGCTTAGGAAACGTAAGGTATAATATATTTGAGATTAATATTATTTTTCTATTGTTAGACAAAGTCGAATGAGCCAAGCATCAGTTGCAAATTCTTGTTGCATGTTGCTGGAGCAGAAGACGATGGGCGAAAGACCTCACGTGCTTTTCTTTCTACGAGTTGGCGTGCAATCGAAGCAAAACCCATCCTAACTTCATAAATCTGTTCTGACGTTTGAGGAGAGGAAAAATTCATTTCTAACGTCACCTAAAATGGATTCAGCTCCTGTCTGGCTCAATTCTCTCTGAGCGGAGTGGACATCTTGGGGAGGGGCTCTTGTTGGCGCATGCTGGCACGTTTCATCTCTGTCCTCCTTAGCTGAGATAGCAGGGCTCTGAGCCCCACTGCTAAGGTTAACCTGGGTGCTGCAGGACAGCAGATGGGAATTCTGGTTTGCAGCCACTGCGGAAAAATAAAAACATGTTCCAGAGGGGAAAGGGAGCTTGTATTTCTGCGTTTGAACCTTTGATCAGCATTCGCTTCTGAAGGGAGAGCTAAACCTTTTGGTGGAGACACATGGCTTGGCATCTGTGAAAACACAGCTGTATGGAGCAAAACAAAAGTTGTGGAAAATACAATGGTTTTGCTGTGTCAGGGTCGTTAATGCTCGAATTCTAGACAAATATTGTCTTTTGATAGCTCTCTCAGAAGGCCTTCTAGATTTCCCATGTAATTGCTTAGTAATGTTGTTCTTTGAAATTCAAATTTTGATCCACCTTTTAAGAAACAAGACATAGGTCTCTCCTATCTCACGGTAAAAGAAATGGATTGTCTTGGTGGTACTGCGTAAGTTTAATCTGGGATGTGGGAAGAAATTAAACCCTTGGAAACAGATTAAGGTAAACGTATCGTGCTTTGCCTTAGTTTATTTATTTTTTAATGGAAATACTGGATGTACAGCTTTGTTCTGCGAGTTACAGGCAAAGATGGGGCCTTCGAAGTGCCAGGCCCTTGGAAACCTGCTTTGTTTTGAGCAATTAAGATTTGTCACTGAGAGAATTGAGCAGCTCCGCTGCTGTTCATCTGTAAATAGCGGTTTTAGCACCATCTCCCCAGCCCACTCCTTAGCCCCCTCAGCCAAGTGAATATGTTTACAGGGATCTCCTCCATCGCCACATTTGCTTGGGCTTTTCTCTTTCCCTTTTCCTGCTGTTGAATGGGGGGACCTTTGAGCTCACGTCCCTTGGTAAGAGGTCATCTCGGACCCTCCCAGCCCTCCTGTACCAGGGTGGCCACCAAAACACCTTGGGATGAGGGTTTGAATAGAGAATCAGAAGCCTGGACAGTGACTGTCCCATCCCCCTCCCTACTCTCTTTTCCAACACCCAGCCATTTATTCCAGAAGTGAAATTTCCGTGGGGTTTCTTTAAGAGAGAAGCTACAAATATCCACCTTCGGGGGCCATCTTGCTTCCAGAAGGAGTATGAACTAGAGAAGTCCCTCCAGGCACCCCAAAACTTTCCCCTTTCAGGCCCTGGTCCCACTTCCCCTTACAGGAGAGAAGACAAACAGGGAGGAGGCCTGGTAGGAATGCCGGCCCCGTTGCCTCTCTGGCCCTCCTTCCACAGGCACATCCTCCTGCCTCTCAGCTGTTCCTTTGGAAACTGCAGAGTTGGGTGGCCAGGCCTTCCCACTGTGCCCCCGGCCAGCCTCCGGCATCCAGGGTAGGGAGATGGGCAGCAGAGAGAGGAGGCAGAGGGGAGGCAGGAGGAAGATGTAAGGAGCGGTTGGTTAGCCCTTGAAGTTTCAGTGGAAGGTCTGATCTGCCTCGTGGAGGAAAGAAAAACAAAAACAAAAACTACCCTTCCCAAAATGAAACACCCGAACCCCTCCAACTGCAATCTCCCTCTTCTCGGCTGCATTTTGTCCCTGGGACTGTGGGTGTCACCACGCTTCCTTTTTTGCACTTTGAGATTTTTGCAATTCGAGGACTTGGTAAAGCCTATTAATTTTTCAGGCAAAACAGATCAAGGGATGTCTTTGATGCGGCTGTTCCCTCATTTAGTATTCAAAGGTAGAGAACCTACCCCCTTCTCTTTGCTTTTGACATAATTAAAAAGACCACCCCCCCCTCAGTGGCCACACCAAAAAAAAAAAAGTCGCCAGTATTTTTTGAAGTAAAAGTTCTAACTTTTTATATTGAGTCAGTTTGGGGCCCTTCCTTAAATATGAGCAGTATTTACATAGTTGCATGTTGTTTACCTTGCATTTTAATTTTGGCAGATATCAAACTGATGGTGCCAGTAGAAAATTGAAGTGTCCTTGGACTCAACTTACTGGCCCTTATTTCCCCATTTGATTTTATACCGGAGTATCTAAAGTTCCACGAAGTGGACTCTCACAGGTTCCCATCTGCTGTATTTAACCTCAAACTGTGACCCGAAAAACCCCAGCAAGACCTTTTGTCTTCTTATCTGTGTATTTCCCTGCTCACTAGGGAAGGGCCTTGGGTCTCACTGCATATGCAAAGAGCCTGGCTTGAATTTTTTACACCCCCTGTCCTGCTTGTTGTTGCTGTCCTGTTTTCCATTGTTTGGGTGGTTGGTGTTGGCAAAAGTAATTTCTTTGCGGATGCCAGGGCTGCTGTGCTTTCTTCTTTATTGGCCTTGCCTAAAACATTTCAGAATAGCTTAAAAATTCACGCACGAGATTGAATTAGTTACATGTGATGATGGTTTTATTTTCCTATCTGAAGGTAGGTAATATCTTTAAAGGTACTGTGTGTCACCAGAAGCCAATTAAAACTGCCAACATTCTATCATTCTATCCAAAAACCTGTTTGGTGGCATAAATAATTGATACTGGGAAATACAGCTGTCTGGGCAGGGCCTACCGCAGAGGCCAGTGTGGCAGCAGTGCCTCTCCCCGGTGAGCCCCCAAAACCAGTTCTGGCCACCCTGTCACCTGGGTTTAAAAAACTCGATAATAAGGCCGTGTACAAACACATTTTTAAAAGAGTCTCTCTTTGGCCTGTGGAGAGGGAGGAGAAAGTAGCCTTACAGGTGTTGGAGAGAAAGAAGCCAATTGCAGGCTCCTCACGAGGCAGGTAGGAGTGGAGTCGATTGAGGCCCTCCACGGAAGCATCTAGTTCTTTAAAAATGATATGATTAAAAGGGACATCTGAGGACAAGTTTATGAAGTTGTTATAGCAACTGAAATACTCGGATTGAAATGTGTGTGTCTAAAACATGAAAGACCGTCAGGAGCCGGAGAAGCGAGGCCGTCGTTGTGTTTGGGAAAGGCGATGGGCTAGAGGTAGCTAAATATTATTTCGCCCTGGTCCTCCTTCAGGGTAACTGCCTCAGTTTCCCCTTCTAAAAATGTGTGGTGATTAATGCTTTCACGATGTCACCTGAGTCCCCTGGCCTAGTACCGGCTCCTGCTCATTGGTCCTCCGACCTGTGGGGAGTACAGTCGCCGAATTGTGTGTGATGCGGGGAGTGGTTTTGGAGTGGCCTCCAAATTCACCCTTGGGTTTATGCCCCTGTGTTCTCTCATTAATGTCTTTGTGAGCAATCTCTCTTGTCTTTTCATTCAGTCTCTACCACACCGCTGGCCACCTACCAACAGCTGTGCTCTACAGTTCAAATATTTAAATACTCCTAGATTTTTTCCTTTTTAACCCTCTTTCTAAAAGCTCTATAACTCTCCTCTGTGATTTGACTTTGAATTCCTTGTTTAAAAAAAATGATGTTTTTAATTTTCCTCTGCGGTGCTGGCAAGAGTGTTAAGTGATCATTGCTTTAAATCACGGGCTATATAAAATTAACACATACACGCAACAGTGTATTCTGCTGTGTTAAAGCTGTTTGGAAATCTATGCCTTGAGCACAATCCCAAAGCCTCTATTCAGCCTTTAGATCCCAGATACTTAAAATGTTAAAAATTTCTTGCAGGACATTGTGGGTTTGTAAGGTAGTTTTCCTTTATTATTACTTTTTTTTTTACAATGAATGAATTGATAGCTTAGTATCAATTATAAATTTACTAGACCATCCTGTAAGAAGTTTATTGTTTGAATAGAAAAAAAGTTGAATAAAACTTTTGTTTCAACAACAAAATTCAAATGAAGCAATTTCTCCTTTAATGATATTTATTGTCGAATGTTGAGTATCAAGCTGGGTCTCCTGATTTTAGTCACAAACATTTTATTTTGTTGAACAATCTCAATTCCTAATGTTGAGCAAAGGAAAAAAGGGTTTGTTTTTGTTTTTTGGGTTGTTTTTTTTTTTTTTTGAGTAAGCCTTGGATTAGGAACTTCTCTTCTATAGTGGATTGCTTCCTAATTCTTTAATTCTGAGATCAAAAGATTTTTTTGTTTCCCAACAGAATGAACTATTCTTAATCTGTCAGGCCAAATATTAATTTTAAATATTCTATCAAGCCTGTAATGCTGTTTTGCATATGCTCCTCAGAGTCGTTTCTTCTTGATATAACTTCTTGATTCTGAACACCTGCAACCCAAAGACAACATGATCAAAATAATCAAACAGAAGAGTCCCAAAATTCGAGGACTTGGTACGTATTTTCAGTCAGTTCTTCCTTTTTTCCCTTTCTTTGGCCCTTTTCATTTTAAAGGACTTGATTTCTTTCGTCCTCACTATGATGTCGGGCTTTCCGAAGTGATACTATTTTACTTCAGGTGGGTCGTTTAATAGTTTGTTGGTGTTTTCAAGGTCTCTAAAACAAAGTCTGATGTGTTAACAGCCTTATTAACGACGTTAAGATGGAACTGACAGCCTGCGATGCCGCGGGAGCACAATAGCGGGGCAGCCTCCCCTGCCCCCTTATAAACGGCGCCCCCGCTGGTCTCCCTTTGTTTCAGACCCAATCAGCAAACTAAACTTTTGTGGAGCACCGAGGCCGTTCAAGTGTTTCCGAGGCAGCTGAAGGGAGGAGCTAGTGTGGAATTTATTGGGAGACCAATCAGTGCTGGGGGGGAGAATGACCCCAAATTGGGAAGAAGGGCTTTGCTGGTCTGCGTGGCTCCCTGACCTCTCTTTGCGGTTTTGTTCTCAGAAAGCATTTTGTTCTGGTTGTGTTGTGTTTCCTAAAAGCCCCAGAAGTTTGAGAGGTTCTGGGTTATGGAATGCCTAGCCTCACACAGATAGAAGAACTGTGTCTTACGGTTTTTCAGGAGCTTGACTAGGTGTGAGCATTCGTGTTTTTTAGAAGCCGTATGTGGATTCTTAAGAGTTTAAAATACTTAAAAATTTTTTTTAAAAGGAATACAATTTTATCGATTCTCTTGAGTCAAAATAGCTTCCAGCTTCTTTTGGTGTCTTGGGAATTACTGGGGTCACAGAACTGGATTAGCTGTGTCTCTTCCATTTGGTTTTATTTGCGCTTTACAGCAATAGATGTGTGTGTCCAGTTCATTAAAACATTGTTTTTTCCACACAATAGTCATAATAAGACAAAGATTTTTAAAGAAAAGGCCTACTTTTTTCATCAGTATTGCTAGTAACAGATTTGAGAAGGAAGCCACCTTATTCGGAAATACAGATTTATTGGACAGCCTGATGAATGCTAATGCCACCGTCTGATTTAATAATTTATAAAGTACAGCACATTTACAAACTCTTTGCCCCACGCACCCTGAGTTACAGGAGTTTGGGTAAGGATTAAGGAGACACTGTTAAGATTTTTTTTTCTGACCAGGGTGCAGGGATGCTTCTTTGTTTGTTTATTGTCCTTAATTGTAATGTGCATTCTTACTTATTTTTACTTTTCAACAGGCTGCTGTTCATTGACTTCAAATATAGTACTAAGACCTAAGGTGGTACCCTGTAGGTACAAAGGGAAAAAATGTTGGGCAGCAGGCAGATGCGGAGCATTTTATTTAGAGTTGGGTTCCATAAAATTGCTCAACTACACCAAAATACAAACTGCTTGTCAGGGAACACGCCAGCTGCCCCCTTCTCTTAGCTCACATTGAGTTACTTAGGCAAAACCCCAAGGGGAATATTTTCCGCTACTTTGTAAGCCCTAAAAATATGCACCACTGATTGAACAATGTATGAAGCTGGAGCAAACAGGCGTCATTTGATACCAGCCACACGCACGGGTATAAATAATACCATTTTCCCGTTGGCATCCTTGAACGAGGGCTGCGTGATTAGGGGCATTTTACCTGAGCAAGAAGAAAGACTCTGCGGTGGCTCTCCCTGCAGCCTGCATGGCTGCCCACACTCCATCTCATGGCCGAGTGTGTCCTCACGTTCCACTGCTGGGCCACAGAACCAGCTCACGTCCAGCGGAACTGACCTCTATTCTCGAGTGCCCACTGAAAGGAGCTGTGCCGTTGGGACTATGCCTAAGGACGTGGGCACCATGCTGCCAGCGTCAATACTGTGTCCACCTGATGGAAGTGCCCGGTGTGTGTCTGTGTGACTTAGGGACACTAAGTAAGCCAAAAGGATTAGCAACAAACAAAGAAAGCTTGTCACCGTTGTGCAGAAGCCAGCTGGCACCTCTCAGAGACAACCTAACCAGCTCCATTTTCACTAAAGCCAAGCCGCAGAGTGTTTCAGGACTGAATATGGTAGGAAATGGGGGACAGAGCCAGGAGCATGAAGGAGAAACCCATTTTTTTATTGCAGGTGACATACAGAACCCACAAATGTGAAGAAACTTTAATAAACAGTACAAGTTCACTCTTCAGGGATGTCTTGAATAGCTTTGATCCTTCTAAAGCCCTTTCTGATTTATTTTCCAAACTTAAAGGGGAAAGAAAAGTCAATGGTCCCAGCATTTGCTTTAGTTAGGTGACCTAAATGGATTGTAACTCTTGGCCCCCGGCACTTAAGATAAATCAATGTCCTACATGTGAGCTGGTTGTTGTCATGACTCTGGCTGGGGCCAGTTGCCCTGTGCAAGAGTTCTCATGTCTGTCTAGGGCTCTGACTGGCCAGAGTAGCTTTTTGGGAAAACGTTTCTGAGCAATTTTAATGTTTGCTTTTGCATTTGAAAACCCGTCTGCTGTGGAGACGATTTTTCTCAGGGGTCATGTGATACCCCGAGGTCAGTATTTCAAATCCATCTGTGAAATGCCATTCTAAAAAATGATCCATAGAATTGTGCTTCTTTATTTGGTCAAAAAAGGGAGATTTGGAGAAAGAGTTTTGGGGGATAGGGGGCATTGAGGCAGGGTCTCTGTGTAACCTTGACTGTCCTAGAACTTACTATGTCGACAAGGCTGGCCTTGAGCTCAGATATCCACCTGTTGGCCTCTGCTGGGGTTAAGGCCTGTGACACCATACCTGGCTGTCACTTTGTTTTCCGGTACTCATTCTATGGGAATGTTAAGTAATAGGCGTGATTATTAAAGAAAGCTAAGTACCTCATCATTTTGGTGAGCCTTTCAGACACTGTTATCCATAATCTTAGAAAGGATTCTCCAGTAGAATTTGTTGGCTTGGTTTTAAAGGTAAAGAAATGATAAATACATATGTTCCTCATATGGTATATTGTGCCAGCTTTTAAAAAAATTGCTGTGACTTATAAGTTAGCAAACTCATCTGCCGTGTGAAACCGCGAGAGGATGTGCTGTGGCCCTGAGGAAGTCTTGGCTGTGCATGGCACCTATAAAAGATGACAAAATTTAATAATGCAAGAAGGTGGTAATGGGCAATCTCTCTTTTGGTTCCCAAGTGCCTGAGTCTTGGTTTTATGATAGCTTAGCATCCATGTGTTTGTAAAATACTGTAATGTGTCGCATAACTGTAATATAACAGTAAAATAGGAAAATTGCCCCTTCTGTACTTTATGGGCAAAAATTCTAATCATCATATCATAGAGGCATGATGTTTTTCCAGTTAAAGGATAGTCTGGCTGAAATAGGATACTTTTAAAATGTCTTAAAATACGTAAAATATACTTATTCTTTTTTACAGTATCTATGAATGGTACAGATAAATGGCTTCATTGTGACATTTTCATACGTGTGCATAATGTGCACTGGTCACACCCATCCTGTTCCATTACCCTTTCACCTTCCTATATTTCTTTTAAATAATTTTTCCTCCTTTTGTTAAAAACAAAAAAAAGACCCCAAACATGTGCTGTAGGAGACGGCCACTGTATATGTTTAGGATATATTTTCTTTTCGCCACCACTTCAGAAACAAAATCATGTATTGGGCACAGGGAAGTCCAAATGCTGTTTCTAGAAATTGTTTTACAGCCTAAGCAGGCAGGGAAGCGCTCCAAAGTGGCAAAGGCCAGACAGAGAAAAAACTAGGGACGTCCCCCTGTGTTCAAAGAAAGAGAAGAGGAAAAGAATGTTTCTTGAGAGTAACTAAAACTGCCTGTGTTTCCTGAGTATTTTTCTTTTTTTTTTCCTGAGTATTTTTCACAAAAATATTTTAGTTGAGGGGTGCAGAGGAAGAAGGACTAACATAAAGAGAAAAATATTTTGTTTTATAAGCTGTAATATCTGATTAATATAGTTTTCAGTGGGGACCAAACAAGCAAACAAACAAAAAACCCGAAGTGAACTTTCACAGGATAGCCCTAAGAAACATCTCCACATATGGCTCCAAAGGTTTGCAAAAATAAAGCGGTGGAAATAACCGTTTTGTAAAAAGAGATCTATTTGGGATGGCTTAGGGGCCACCGTAAAGAGTCCAGCCGAGCTTAGTTCCTGTCAAGCATTGTGATAACCAAGAGTACATTTTCATTCAGGGAGTTTAGGGGAGGCATTGTTCTAGGTCTGTAGAATAATGTTTTCTTTAAACAACTCTAACATCAAAATGGCCAAACTGTGGGACGGATGCACGTTAGATAAAACAGATGGGATTCTCAGATCGTGCGCCGCTCAGCCGTTTGATGGAATTCGCGCCACCCTGACCAGTGAGCCCAGATGGCGCTTAAATCTGTCACTCTTTAACGACCCTACTGTTTTTTAAAAATATTTTTATATTGAGCTCATTCGGTTTAATCTGAGAGATTAATCATTTCCAAGATCTGTCCGGGGAGGGCCTGGCTGAGGGCTTTCTCTTGCCAGAACTGAAGTAGGTGGCGTGGCACAGCCCTGGGTCTACTTGGTAGAAGAGTCCTGGATGGAGGCCCCTGGTAGGTTGTGGGCTTTGGGACGTTCGTAGACAGCAGGGTTGAGAAGCCCACCCGGGGCTGAGGGACAAGGGGAAGGACATTTGGGAAAGGCCTGGGGGGTGGGGATGAACACGGACTCGTCCAGAAAAGTCATTGCTGTTGCCAACCTCCGTGTTCTGCGAGGGGTCTGGTGCTGGCTGTGGCCATGATGGGACGGCCCTGGTGGCAGAGGGATGACCCAGTGGGAGTTGCCACCTGGAGCAGACCCCCAGATGGATGAGCTTCCCTGAGATGGTTCTAGAAACAATCGACTTTACACTAGAATGCTCACCAATCTCACAGGGCTTCCTCCCAAGGGTTCCTATCCTCTGTTTTCCCTAAATTATTATTTTGAGACAATGATTTGGGTCATGAGGTGCCAGCCAGCGTTTCCTTCCAATGTCCCTAACCTCACATACGTTTGCAGAGTTGCTTGTGGTGGCTCCGTCCCTGCTGGGATTAGAAAAGGGAAAATGAATGTTTTTTCATTATGCAGTTGTGTGTGTGTGTGTGTGTGTGTTTTACCCCCTGCATTTACATCTGATGTAGCAGGTGTTAAAATATGGTACAGAATTTACAACGTTAATGTGAAAATTTCCATTACCACTAAAAGGCTACCAGCGATGGCCATACATTCACAGAACTAAGCAGCGTCCCTGCTGCCTTAAAGGCGACACTAACAGTGTTTGTGCGTGCTGAGGTAGCATTTCTGTGGGTCATGTGCCTGTTGTTTCTAACCAGGACTCTCCGAGACGGATGCTGATGTGCCTGGGGCCAACTGTCCTATGCCCCACCTGAGTTTCTGCGGCTGAATGCAGGTTGGAATTCTGCTTTAGGGTGGAGTTTCTTCCTAGATGAGATAGCCTTCATGAAGACCACTGGGAGGGAACGAAGCAGCAAGCTGTGTTAGGAGCTGTATTTTGGGAAGTTTTAGGGCTCATGGGGCCACAAGGTCCAAAATCATTGTATGATGGCACATAGCTGTAATCCCAACACACTAAAGGCAGGGGCAGAAGGAATGGCATGGGTTCAAGGTCAGCCTGGTCTAAATAGTGAGATCCGGACAACCAAGACTACTTAGTACAACCCTAGTTTTTGTGTGTGTGGGGGGGGGGTAGTTTAAAGTAATTGAAGAAGACACCTGACATCAACCTCCTTAGCATGCGTGTGTGCACAAACACGTACACACATGCACACAATCTTGATGGCATCATATAATTCATTTAATAACATTTTAAAAGTTACTATTTTTTTTACTACATTACATGTTCCTATAGTTATATATTCTCTCTTAGATTTTCTTTTTAATGGTCTAATCATTCGGCCCTTAATTTCCTCTAGAAACTAGAATCTTTGTAACACTCCTATTGGTAAATGGTCTGTCTTGAAACACAAGGAGCTGATATAGATATGAAGTTGTGGCTGTTGTAGGCAGAAGGGTTCTGTAGTCATACAGGAAATAAGCTTGTATCCATTACTGTTCATTAAGGAAAATATGAACAAAAATAAACCTTCACCATTGATATCTTCTTCACTGCTTGAACTTAGGAAGAGAAAGAGGAGCTAGAGTCAAGCTGCCTGATGCTTGTGTCTAAACTTCTTCTGTAAGAATGAGTTACAAGGCAGTACCCCCATCCTGGGTCCACAGTGTAAGTTGGTGGTGACCTGGCCAGGTTCACAGGGTTGGAGCCATTCCAGGACATGGGTTTGCTCAGGAAAATGAATACAAAGTTCTTGATAAATTGGATAAGACATCAGCACGGACGAAGAACTCAGAAGTTAGGTTCAGAGTAACCAGGGCTTTAGGATAGGACGAGATGGTCTAAGAGGGGGCAGGAGGAGGAGTCTCAGTAGGTGTCCTCAGCCACAGGGCCATGTGCTCTGGCACTGAGCCACATCTGAGCATTAGGGCCTGAACTACGAATTGGGAGGGACCTTGGTGTCTTTGAATCTGAACCCTTGCCTCTCAAAGGCTTGGTGGTAAACTGTGATAGGGCTTGGGAAGTGATTGGATCTTGAGGGCTCTGACTTCATCAGAGGATTAACCCATTTGTAGTTCATCATTTGTTGATGTTCCAAGACCGTGGAAACAAGGAAGCGGGCCTGGTTGAAGGCAGGTGGAGGGACCCAGAAGACAGGTGCTTGCCCCTAAGCTTAACGTCTTGAATTTGATTCTTGGAGTGTGCAGGGTAGGAGAGTACTGGCTCCTGGCGGGTTTCCAGTTTCCACACCTGAACTATGACACGCATGCACATGCACATGCATACATGAGCATGCCCTCTCTGAATATATGAAAGGAGTGAAGGGGTGCCCCGTTCCTAGCATCCTCCTTTCTCTTGCTCTTTGTCTGCTGTGAGGCTAGCCTCCTTGTTTCACTGCACGTTCCTAGTGGTGCTCTGCCCCACAATGCTTGAGCTCAGAAGCAACAGGGCCAAGTGCCTCTGGGCTCAAACCTCTGAAACCATGAGCCAAAACTAATGTTATCTTAAGGTAGCGATGGAAGGAGCATAGGTGCCCAGATACTATGAAGAACCCATAACAGCCTGCATGTCTTCCCTCCTTCCCTCCCCCCATCATCGTCTGTACCCATTTGTAAAGTTTCCACAACCTCTCTTCATGTCTTGTTTTAAGAATCTTTAGGAACTGGGCATGTTGGCCCACACCTGTAATCCTGGCACTCAGGAGGCTGAGGCAAGAGAATCATGAGTTCAAGTTCAGCTTGGGAAACTTAGTGAGACCCTACTTTTAAAAAAAGAAAATCTGGAATGGAGGTAGGGTCCATAAGCGTTGCAAACGCTGGGTGTTGCCTAGCTGTGGTGGCGCACGCCTTTAATCCCAGCTCTTGGGAGTCAGAGGCAGGTGGATATCTGAGTTTGAGGCCAGCTTGGTCTATAGAGCTAGTTCCAGGATGGCTAAGGCTACAAACACAAAGAAACCCTGTCTCAAAAAACCAAAACCAAACAAAAAACAAAACAAAACAAAAGCAACAACAAAACAAACAAAATGATGGGTACTCCTGGATCACCTGCTTTTTTTTTCTTTTTTAAATTTCTTTTAAGGATTTTATTTATTTGTTATATATATATAGTATTCTGCCTGCATGTCTTCGGGCAGGTCAGAAGAGAGCACCAGATCTCATCACAGATGGTTGTGAGCCACCATGCGGTTGCTGGGAATTGAACTCAGGACCTCTAGAAGAGCAGCCAGTGCTCTTAACCTTAACCGCTGAGCCATCTCTCCAACCCGACACCTGCTTTTTCAAAGGTCATGTTGAGTGGAGTTGCAATTTCAATTCATTGTTTCGTTTTCTTCACCACCAATGATTTTCTGATTTGCTGAGAGATACCTCCAATTGCATGGCTAGCAGGGAGCTCCTCTTTCATTCATCACAAAGACCTGGTGTTCTAGCTAACAGCTGTTACAATCGACACGCTTACATATTCCATTCGATGTGCAGTATGTGTTTCACACCTTGAGACAGGGCTCTTTTGCAAGACTCGTCTGGGCTGAATCAGTTTGCCGGGCTTCCATAGGGGTATTTTTTCCTTCATATTATTCTAGTGTCAAATCTAGAAATCATTAGAAGCTTAATGTGTACAAATGATACCTAGATGTTCGCTGTCCTGTTTGTTCAGTGGTGGAGTGGTTATCCAGCATGCCCAAGGCCTTTGGCTCTCTCCACAGACAGCCTCAGCAAAAGCAAAGTTTGCTTTCCTGGTTATTGCATCTTTTCCTGAAACACAAGCTGCTCACAGTTTCTAGACCCCTGCTCTGAAGACAGGCATTGTCAGCCCCACCATAGCAGGGGTTAGAAATCTTCCGTGGCTGCACATTCCTCCATCCAGTCAAATCAAACACAAGGATGTCTGAGCGTTTCACATTTGTGAAATGCCTCTGCTAGTGGCTTTGGAGAATGCTGTGGTTTGTTTTCAGTCAAACAACAGCAATAACAAAGATAAACACTGGTTAACGCAAAACTAACCCTCAGATGTCAGCTGAACCACTTTCTACCCTTCTGTCCCTACCCTTACTTGTGAGAACACAGTATGTCCTGTGAACATAGTAGGTCCATGTCATGGGCTCCTGGACCATGCTTGTTCCCTTTGTCCCATTCCTCAAAGAGCAAGCCAAAATTATCATAAAATATAACTGACTTACTCTGTGTGTGTGTGTTACTGAATCACTGAAAGCAAGGTGATCATGGTTATCATAATGGGCACCATAGACAAAGCACTGTCCATAATGGCCTAACCCAAAAGGGGCAGTACAGGAAAAGTGATTTTTGTGATGGTATGATTAGCTGGTACCAATCATGGTGTTTCTGGGCAAAGCCTACTGCATTTTGTTTGTTCTATATAAGCACAAGAACTTTCAAACAAATGAAAGAAAGGCTACATCATGTCCAAAGGGAATCTTGGCGGGGGAGTCAGTTTTCAGATTTGAGATAGTTTGCAGAACCAGAACCCCTTGAATGAAGGGCTGGCCAGGTTCCCCTGAGGAAGGACTTTGATAAAATACCTAAGAGTTTCACAGTTAGCCTCTCCTTAGTCCTTCACCAGAGGGACCCACAGCCTTTTACAAGGTTAGCTGTACACTAGGGGAAAGGAAACAATCAGACTTTCCAGGATCTATTGGGTACTGGTTCTGAACTGATGCCCAAGAACCACTGTGGCCCTCCAGTTTAGGTAGGGACTATGGGGGTCAGTTGATAATGGAGTTTGAAGTCTGCCACAGTCAGTTCAAACTTGGTCCTGTAGTTTTTTCCCCTGTCCCAGAGTGTGTAATTGAGATAGATACACTCAGAAGTTGGCAGAATTCTCACACTGGTTCCCTGACCTGTGGAGTGAGGGCTGTTATGGTTGGGAAGGCTGAATGGAAGCCCTGAGAGTAGCCTCTGCCAGAGAAAGTAGTGACTCGAAAATAGTATCCCACTACTCGGTCGTGGCACATGCCTCTTGGGAGCACAGGTGGGTGGATCTCTGTGAGTTTGAGGCCAACCTGGTCTACAGAGTGAGTTCCAGGGCAGCCAGTGCTACAACGAGAAACCTTATATCAAAAAGCAAAAAAAAAACAAAAACAAAATAGCAGCACATCCCTAGAAGAAACACAGAATGGGTAGTAAAGGAAAGTAGTTATAAATACTAGCTAAGGCCATGTGACCAGTTGCACAAAGATTCTAACTGACATGAGGGTTTCCGTCAAATTTCTTAAGCATGTGTTTGTACAGATGTTTGTGGTTTCCCCCCTCAATTTCATTATCATCAGTTTGTAGATGAACTTTCTCTGTCCCACCACTTAGCTCTGTCCTGCCAACTGACTCCCAAGTAACCACACAGAGACTTATTATTAATTATAGATGCTCGACTGATAGTTTAGGCTTATTACTAACTAGCTCTTGTAACTTAAATTAGCCTGAATTTCTTATCTGTGCTCTACCACATGGCAGATCCTTTTTTCAGCATGGCATATTCATTTCCTGCTTCCTCTGTGTCTCACTGGTAACCCTACCCTCCTTACCAGTGGTCTCCCAGTTTGGCTCTCTTGCCTAACCTCTTCCTGCCTAGCTGTTGGCTAGTCAGCTCTTTACTAACCATGTGGATAATACATATTCATGATGTACAAAAGGATTATTCCACAACAATCAGTTCTTTAGCATCAATTAGAAGAATATCAGTAGTTATCATATTTAAGTTTGAGATATAAAAGAATGTCCCTAAAGGACATTGCCACCTATTCTAAAATTTGTAATATGTTTGCCATTGTACAAGGGATAGTTTTATCATGTTAGGCATAATTATGACCTGGTTAAATATACAATGCACTTTTGATTGTACTTTGAATAGTTACATCATGTTAGGTATAATTATGTATGTCCTGGTTATTGTTTTCATTTGGAAATTAAGCACCACATAAGGAGATATGATTGTGTGTCAGGTTGACAAGGGATGGACTTGTGATAGCTCTTCTTCTTTGCCAACTTGACTACATCTGGAATCAACTAAAACTGAAATAACCGGATATACCTGTGAGGAAATTTTTTCCTAATTAAATAATTTGAAGTAGGAAACCCCACTTTTAATATGGATTTTTTTCTTTGTGTGTATGTGTGTGTGTGGTTTTTCGAGACAAGGTTTCTCTGTGTAGTCCTGGCTGTCCTGGAATTCGCTCTGTAGACCAGGCTGGCCTTGACCTCAGAAATCTGCCTGCCTCTGCCTCCTGAGTGCTGGGATTTAAGGCGTGCGCCACCATGCCTGGCTAGTAATAATACTTTTTTTTTAAGTCAGGGAGTAGTGCTGAAGGTATAGTTGAGTTGGTAGAGTATTTGCCTAGCAAACAGAAAGCCATGGACTCAGTCCCTACCACATCATAAAAGCAGCCATGCCTGTTATCTTAACATTCAAGAGAAATAAAAGGCTGGAGAGACAGATCAGAGGTCAGATGTACTGGGTGTTCTTATAGAGAGCCCAGGGCAGATTACCACCCAGGTTAGATTTTCAGCACCCACATGGCTGTTCACAACCATCTACCAGGGGATCCAGTTTCCTTTTTGTGGCCTCCAAAGATACTAGGTACACACACAGTGTATGGGCATTCATGTAGGCAAGATACCCATACATATTTGAAAAAAAATTCTTTTAAGAAAAAGAAGAGGTCTGGCTATGTAGCTTGGTGCTAGCATGCATGAGTTCTTAGACTCAATCTCCAAAACTGCAAAATAAAAATAAAAATTCTTTTGTAAGTGAGACAGTTTGAGGGGAAAAATATTGTCAGTAGTAGCACAGGTAGTGGGGAAACTGTATCAAATAATCAAAAGCCGTACTCTCTCAACCAGCAGGAGATACGATGGGAACATGGGCTGTGAAGGTTGCTGGATATAAGGCCATGGAATTTGGACTCAGCTTGGAGGAACCCCTAGAAGTTTCCAGCCAGAGGAGACTGTATATGACTGCATTTCGGGAGAATTAATCCTTAACCGTGGGAAAGGTAGATGGAGCACTGATGAAAACAGACCAAAGGAGAAAAGCTAAGCATAGAAAATGATTTCTGAAGTCCTGCTAGGAGGTGACCGAGTCATGAGCTCACCTATGGGAAGGGAAGTGCCACAGCCCCACAAACACTTAGAAACTGGGCATGGAGATGGTGGTACATACCTGTAATCCCACCATTCTAGAAGTGTAGGCAGGAGGACCAGAAATTCAGGGTAAGCCTTGGCTGCATAGAAAGTTCCAGGCTAGCCTTGGATACAATACTTGAGATCCGGTCTTAGAGTTGGGGGGGGGCAGATTATGATCTCGGGTCCCTGGATGCTCTTCGCATCTGGAGCACATTGCCCTGTGTTTGTATCTAAGCGTCCACTGTGACTGTAACACTCCGGAGTTGAAGACGTCTCTCATTCTAGGACTATAATACATACTCAACAGCAACGAGAAGCTTTGCCTTGAGTTTCTCCCTATTTCATTTAAAAACTGCATAGCAGGATTTCATGCTCTTTTCTCGGTTTGTTTGTTTGGCTTTTGGTTTTTTGAGACAAGATTTCTCTATGTAGCTTTGGCTGTCCTGGAACTCACTCTGTATACCCGTCTGGCCTTGAACTCATGGAGATCCACCTGCCTCTGTCTCCTGAGTGCTGGGATCAGTGGAGGGTACTGCTACTGCCTGGATTTTATGCTTGTTACCTATAAAGCTGCTGTGGACCAGCGGTTGGCAGGAGATGGCTCTGGGGATTTGCAGCCATCATTCATTCATCTGACAGATATGTATCCGGGAGACCAGGCAGGAGGTGAATGCCCTGAGCCTTTGTGAACTGATCGATGGGGGCTCAAAGTAGCCTAAGAAATGGACACATTTGGGGTGTATTTTGAGGAAGAACCAGGCGTATTTTTTGGTGGATCGAATGTTTCTTGATTGGAACAGCAAGAGGAGTCAGGGAAGCATTTAGGCTCTTGGCTCAGGTGCTGGGAAGGAAACAGTTGCTCTCTATCGAAATGATGAAGCCATTGGTGGGAGCCAGGCCGGACATTCAGCTTGGAACCTGTTTAACCTATTTCAGGCAGCTGCTAGATTTCTGCCTTGAAGTCGATAAGCGGTTAAGTATAGGGCCTGGCTTTTGAGGAAGAGGTTCAGGTGCGTAGGCATTGTCTCCAGAGATGATACCAGAGTGGAGAGGCTGAGTGGTTGAAGACTTAGGGATGTTGGCGTGGGATGCTAAGGAGGAAGAGTGTTTCTGGGGACCCAGGAAGAGCAGTGAGGTGGCCGGGACTAACTAAGCCACATGTTGCTGCTGCCAGTATGCAAGTATTCTGGAGCAAGAGAATCGGTCACTGGATTTAGCGGCTTGGAGGTCACTGGCCACAGAAACAAGAGCAGACTTGGTAGAAGCATCACCATTGATCTGGAAAAGTGTTTTTGTCTTTGGATAAGGTAGCTGAGGTTAGGGTTTCTCCCCTGACAAAGGAAAACCTGAGAACCGGTTAAGTCAACTCTTTCTCTCTGTCTCTCTTTCTTTCTCCCTCTCTCTCTTTCAAAGATTTATTATTTATACAGTGTTCTGTCTGCATGTATGCTTGCAGGCCAGAAGAGGGCACCAGATCTCATTATAAATGGTTGTGGGCCACCATGTGATTGCTGGGAATTGAACTCAGGACCTCTGGAAGAGCTGCCAGTGCTCTTAACCTTTGAGCCATCTCTCCAGCCCCTTAAGCCGGCTTTTAATGAGGCCTAAAAATAGTGAAAGTACATCTTGCAGGGCTGGAAAGATGGCTTAGCAGGTAAGAGTACTTGCTGCACAAGCTTGCGGACCTGAGTTCAAAGCCCCACAACAGATGTTTTAGAAGAAATAAAGGAAAGGAGGGGAGGGACGGAGGACAAGAAGGAAGGGAGGGAGGGAGAAAAGAAGGGAGGGGGAAAGGGAGAGAAGGAGGGAAAAAGGAAGGAAGGAAGGACAGACAATAGGGGGCCAGGCGTATGTCTGTAAACCCAAGGCTTAGAAGATAGAGGCAAGAGAATTGGGAATTCAAGCCAGTTACATGAGGTCCTGTCAAAGAAAAAAAGAAAGAGAAGGAAGAAAAGAAAAATAAGGCCTTGCAGAGGTTAGCTGGGTGGGCCAGAAGTAGCAGGAGGGAGCTGGTTACCTCACAACTGAAGGTAAAGGCCGACTCAGATGTACTCTTTTGAGCAGGAAAACCAAGCCCCGGTCTTCAGGTGGGTGCACTTGTGTGTTCTGCACGGGACACGCTGCCGGAAGGGGAGGCATGTCTGGGCCTGGAGAGCTCAGGGTCAGTGCGCGCAGAGGGCCTAGGTTTTTGCCCGTACAGGTACAGCAGTACTTATGAGATCATATATAACAGTCATTGTGCCTGACTAGGTAGCAATGTGTGTGTGTGTCCCAATGGCCAGGGGATGTGTCCTCAACAGGCAGTAACTGTCCAATGGATGTCATTGCTGTCAGTTTCTCTTTCGCTTTTCCATCAACGTGTTCAGCCCTAAACTGCCCAGGAATTTCTGTGATACACTGAATGGCCCACACTTTAAACCCTCTCGTCTTTCCCCCATCCCTGGTCTCCCTGACTAACTCTGACAGTGTGGAATGAGTTATCTTAATATTCTTCATGGGCCAAAACATGTCTTTTGTTTGTTTGCTTTTGGTTTTTTGAGGCAGTGTTTCTCTTTGTAGCCCTGGGGCAGCCCTGGACCGTGCACACCAGGCAGAGCGCAAACTCGGAGGTTCTCACATCTGCCTCCTGAGTGCTAGGATTAAAGGCAGTGCACCACCACACCCGACCAGGGCCAACACATCTTAAATCCAGAGACAGGAGCTCTCTTCGTCTTTGTGGGTGACCTTGAATTGACCTTTACTGTCCCATTAAGGAACCAGGGCCCAGGCTATTACAACATTACAAGCTGCAAATGATTCCTATTACATACATCTATACATGCATGCTGTATGTATTATATCCTTTGTGTATATAATAGCTTTGCTGGAAAATAGTATACTTTATAATTTATGAACTTTGCAATTCATCTCTGTAAAATGTACATACAAGTCAATGAATTTCACGATGTTTTAGCTTATTACAGTGTTGAAACAACCATTGTCATGATCAATTTTATTTACATCCATGTTTTTTCTTTTTTAAAAAATTTATTTATTATGTATACAACATTCTGCCTCCATGTATGCCCATACGCTAGAAATGGGCACCAGATCTCATTACAGATGGTTGTGAGCCACCATGTGGTTGCTGGGAGTTGAACTCAGGACCTCTGGAAGAGTAGCCAGTGCTCTTAACCACTGAGCCATCCCTCCAGCCCCAATCCATGTTTCTTTCAACCCCAAAAGAGGTACCCTGTACCTAATAGCAGCCACTCTTCCCCACCCCCCAAACCCTCAGCCCTGGGCAGGCCCTTACCTACTTGCTGTTTCCATGGGTTTGCCCATTCGGAGTCTTTTATACAAACGGAAGCTTGCAATGCTAACCTTGCTGTCACTGGCTTCTTTCTTGACATAATGTTTTCATGGTTCATCCAAGGTTTAGTATTTGTCAGTACTTTATTCCCTTTTACAGCCAAATACTTCATCAAGCATATCTTTTAATTAATTTTAATTACGTTTGCTTATTTTGTGTGTGTGCATACACAGGTGAGTAGGTGCAAAGCACACCAATCAGAGGACAATCTGCCCAAGTCAGTTCTCTCCTTCCGCCCTGGGACTCCTGAGGCTGTGAGGTGTGGTGGCTGGCACCTCATCTCACCATCTCACCAACTCAGTGTATACCAGATTTTAATTATGCATTGGTCAGTTATAGAAACATAAAAAGTATGTCGATGAAAATTTGGGTACAAAAATTTGGTTGTGCTGTCTGGGGTATAAGTGTGGAATGGAATTAGAGTTATACCTTTTTGTTTGTCTTAAAAGATTTATTTTTAATGACGGGGGTATGTACGTGTGAGGGCTGGCATCCACAGAGGACTGCGGCAGCTGATCTTCCATCTTCCGGGTGCTAGACTTACAGGTGGTGGTGAGCTGCCCTTCTTTGTGCTGGGATCTTCTGGGAGAGCAGAATAGTGCACATGCTTTTAACTGCTAAGCCGTCTCTCCAGGCCCTTGTTCTTATCTTCGACACAGAGTCTCACTGTATAGTCCTGGCTAGTCTGGAACATATGAATAGCCTCACGTTTGTGGCCATGCTCCTGCCTCTGTCACCTGAGTGCGGAGATTATAGATGTGTGCCACCACACCCAACTCTTCTTTCTAGAAGACACTCCAAAATGGCCTATAGCATATTATCATAGTTTTAGGAGCAGAGCTGAGGTATTAGAGTTCTGCCTGGGCTTCTTAGGAGTGTAGCCATGGTCTCTGTGCAGTCTTAACTCCAGTTCTAGAAGGGTCATTTTTATTTCTAGAGAGGAATGTCTTAGTTAGAATACGGGTAAAGGGGTAGAAAGTGGGGAGGAGATTCCACCTGCACTGGCCAACATGTTGGGAAAAAACCAGGTCTTTTCAGAATCCATTGTTTACTTTTAGCTGCATAATAATCTTCAAGTAGGTTTCCTTACAGCCTCTCCAAAGATGGCAGGAAAGGCAGCCAAATGCCCCGAGACTGGGGGGGTGGGAAGAGCTTCTGATTGCCTGTCGCTCTCTGGGTTTACTTGTGCGGAGCACCAATTAAAAATCTCACATGTGGCCTTTTCAGGGGGATTACATTATGTCTTTTTTTATTATCAAATATGAGTACATGTGTGTGTGTGTGTGTGTCCATGTGAGCACGCACGCGCACATATGTGCCTGTGTTTTAAACATTTCCATAATGAGTTCCCAAGTGCTTTTTTGGCCGTGGTTATTAAAGCTTGTGTGTTTGCGATTTATTTGGCAAAATGCCTTTCGTGAAGAAAGGATATAGTGTTCTCTTGGTTCTTTGCCCAAAGTAATTTTGGAGAAGTCTGTGACTGTATTTAGTTCCTATCATTCACTAGAGACAAGTCATTGTAATTACATTTGATCACACTCAGTTTACAGTTGTTTTACCGTGTTTTTGTGCTGAATATCTACTCAGACATCACAGCAGAACTTAATGGCTACTGTTTTATTTGTTCATAAAATGTTTTATGGCCTCTTTTTTTTTTTCCAGCACACATCAGGTTTCAATCATCACCCTTGCATAGCTAGAGGAAGGCAATGGATAAAGAGCTATCAAAATCCTTGACTACATAAAATTTTATTTCAGGTCACATTGCCATAAAAGATATTGAACGTATTTTGTGGCTTTTTCTCCCGACATGCTCACCGTGGTAGGAGGGTTACGGTATTCAAGGAAACCATATGAAATGTGGGGTTTAATTCACCGAAGATGCCAGGCATGGGTGTGCGTTTTCCACTGGGACACGTAGACACGTATTTTACACAGAGGTCCCTGGATAATACGGAGTAAAAGAAACCAGCATATTGGTTATTCTTGGGATTTACAGGCAGGCTGTCTTCTTAACCAAAAGGCCACTCATTTGGCCACTGCTATTTCAGGTCTGCTCCAGCATCCGCACTGTGACAGGGTTATGTTACCCAGTGCTGTTTACCACCAAATGCCCCAAGCTCTTCCTGTCTGGGATGGTCAGGGGTTGAGGATTGCTGAGACCAGCAAACCCACCGGCATCCGCTTGCGATCTTCTCAGTGTCAGTTCTCACTGTGTCTTATTTTTCCCTAAAAGCTTGGTCCCAAGTTCTGAAAATTGCTCCCAGCCTATATGTGTGAGCCCTCAGTAGCTGTGGCTGGGGAAGCCCGCCTATTACAAGCCCGCCTATTACAAAGGTGTAATTAATAGGAAACTTTGACATCCAGCAGAGGAGGTTAGTTTGCATCAAAAAAGGCAAGATAAAGGATTAAAGAAATTTTAGTCCTAATCTAATTAACACCAATTAAAAGATGCAGATGAATTTGCACCAACAAATTGTTAATTATGCACCAATTTGCCTTTTCTGCAACCAAGCTCACATCAGGAAAGTATTATTATCTTTTTTTGTTTGAGGAGATTTACATAGTGGGTTTGTTACAATCATCTTTTGCATAATTAAAGGAAGAGTAGGTGGTAAGAGCAGGTGTGAAATACTTCTCTCCTGATATTTTAATTTAGGTTAACTCTTTCAAAGCAGAAAGTAAAGGGTATTAATTGTTAGCGTCCATCCACTGACCTGGCATTCACGAAGGGCTTACTATGTGCAGACAACTGTCTTACTAATAAAAAATTAACATTCATGCAAATGCCTTTTCTCCTTCAAAATATTTTAACTTGTCTGTATTTTTCATATCCTGCTCCTTAGAAAAGAGAGGCTTTGAGGAGGTGGGACCTGGTAGCTGTTTCAGAGGGTTCCCCTAGCACCTGTGTCCGGTGGCTCACAACGGCCTGCACCTCCAGTCCCAGATCTGACACCTTGGGCCTCCAGGGCACCTACAGTCATGTGCACATGTGTTCCCCACATAATAGAATCAATAACAAAAGCAAATCTTTAAAGTCTTAGAAAAAAAGAAGAGGGGTTGGGGAGATGACTTCATAGTTAAGAACACTTGGCCACTTTCACAGAGAGGACCTGGGTTCAACCACCCACAACCGACTCCAGCTCCAGGGCATCTGACGCCCTCTTCTGGCCGGCACAGGCACTGCACGCACATGGTGCACATAGATACATGCAGGCAAAACACTCATATGCATAAAATCAATCTTTTTTTTTTTTTCTAAAGAGACTTTGGCTGAAGTGGTATAGCTAATTAAACTCTCGAGGACACATGTTCTAAATGGAGACTTGAACTGTGAGCCTCTGGAAATGTTTGGGCTCAGATTCCCTCCCCAGCAAGATGGGCCCTGGCTGTTTGCAGCTGAAGTCTTCCTCACGCGACAGCTCAGGATCCGTGTTTGCCCATGTTACTCATGCGCCACTGTGCTGGGACTCGTTCCTGTCCTGGTGACTCGCTCTTATGGCTCCTCAGATGGCGATCTGAGTAATTGTGCAGGGGCGGCGAAGCACAGGCCTCTTATGTCTGCAAATGACACATCTGTCCAAATGCCATGTAATGAGCAACCGCAGCCCGCTTTATATGAACCATATTTTTCTCCTCTTTCCAAAATGGGAAAGGGGTGGGAAGCAGGGGAGGGGAGCATTTGGTAGGCAGTGGAGGACAAGCGTTTCTGTGGATTCCTCCAGCCATTGTACAGAGAATTCCACAGCTGCCTCCAATTTCCAGGTACTTATTATTAAACTCCACTCAGAGAAGATGTTTTCCCACTAGGTCCTGGTGTGAGAAACAGCATCCTAAAGCCGTGTGTATTGTTGTCTGGTATGCATACATTAAATAGTATTAAGTGGCCTTGTCGACTTCTCAAGGCAGTTGTTAATATAGCAATTTAGGATGCTCAGTCTATGTTTTTTACTGTCCTCGCTGAACACTTTTGCATTCATGACTTGGCCTGAACAAGACAGCTGACATTTTCACAGATTGATCGTTGGCCCACTAACTTTTTTTCTCTCTGCAAATTTGGAAAGGATTTTGCAGTGAACACAGTGAACAGGTTTCTGCCTCTTCCCCTTCATCCCTGCCCTCCTGGAGTTATGCTTCCTTCATCCTAATTCTCACGGGGCACTTGGCAAAGGACCCTGCTGCATAAGGCAGGGAGGGACAGCAAAGAGACAGCCATTTTTGCAAACACTGTCTTCCTCCAGACTC
The DNA here is from genome assembly GCA_004026605.1 of Ondatra zibethicus. Taxonomy (NCBI): domain Eukaryota; kingdom Metazoa; phylum Chordata; class Mammalia; order Rodentia; family Cricetidae; genus Ondatra; species Ondatra zibethicus. Next base: position 83,090 of record PVIU01005042.1, read on the forward strand.
GCAAAAATGATACCTGATCACACCCAGCCTCTGGAGCAGTGTTTCTCAGAGTGTGGTCCTGGGTAGTTCTGTCCAGAGGCAGTATAGGACCCGACCTAGAATCTGCAGCAACAGCAAATCCCTAGGCCCCTCCTGGGAGTTACTGCACCAGCAGGTCTGAGGTATGGTAGTCAAGCAGAGTCAGCAAGGCCTCTAGGAGATGTCTGCTCAGGCTGTAGTGGGCAGTCTGGCCTTCCAGTCTCTTAGGCAGACCTTTCCTGAGACGTGGGCCTGCTTCCTAGATGCCACTTCCAGGGTAAAGGTTGTGAATTAGTCAGAAAGTAAATAGTTGGCCTGTTGAGGATAGCAGAGTTGTCCCGTAGAATTGAAAAAAAGAACAAGGGCCAGAGATCTGGCTCAGAGGTTAGGAGCGCTGACTGCTCTTCCAGAGGACCCGGGTTCCCAGCACCCACACGGCAGCTCACAACTTCTATAACTTCAGTTCCTGGATGGAGCACTCTCATACAGACATACATATAGGCAAAACACCAAGTTTTGTTGAGGTGTAAGACCTTGAATTGTCTAGTGTTCTTCCATCATAGAACAGTCCACCAGGGTAAGTCAGAGCGTATTCTTTGGGACCGTTGATTGCCTCCCGTTATGGAAGACCCGTATTCCTCGCTAGCACAGATGCTGGGTGGCTGCCAAGATTCAGGTCAGGGTCCAGCTGATGCTGCTAGAATGGACCTCTTGGGTTTTTCTAACTGGTCGGACACCTTCGTCCATTGGCATTCAGCCTGGGCCTGGCACCCAAGTGGCCCGTTGAGGTGTGACACTTTACATGTTGTTTCGCCGTGTCCTGCCCTATACGCTCCTTCCTAGCCCCTGAAAGGAAGAACGGACCGTTTGAGTTTTCCCACAAATTTTCATGTTTCTTTTGTGGTTATTTTTGGCCAGAGTTGTAACATTTTAAGATTTTCAAGAGTCAGTCTATCCTTCAGGAAGAAGGTGAGGGAGAGTAGCTGAGGTTGTGTTAGCAGCTTGCTTGCCTACTACCCGAGAAGCATGCACATCTGTTAGCCAAGCTCTGGGGACGGGGGTAGAAGTTCAAAGTCATCTTGGGAATTGGAGGCTGGTCTGGGCTGCATGTCTCAAAAACAAAGGACAACAGAATTGAGATAGGCTTATATTTATTGTCTCAGGGGGCACAAACAACAAGGCTGATAATCGATTAGATCTGGGGTATGTAAGATTTCATTTATTTTCCTTCCATCCTTGCAGCTTCTGTTATTTTGAAAATATTTGGAGGGCCGGAGAGATGGCTCAGAGGTTGAGAGCACTGGCTGCTCTTCCAGAGGTCCTGAGTTCAATTCCCAGCAACCACATGGTGGCTCACAACCATCTGTAATGAGATCTGGTGCCCTCTTCTGGTGTGGTGTGCAGACATACATGCAGCAGGCAGAATAAAATAAATAAATAAGTAAATAAACCTTAAAAAAAAAAAAGAAAAAGAAAATATTTGGAAACAATGAAAATAGATAACCTGGATTGTCTTTGAGTCAAGGAAGCTTCTGTAGAGAAAGTGGTATTTTCCCAAGTCAGAAACCGGCAGACCAAGGCTACCACAGGCTCATTTGTATAGGGCTATGTGGTCTTCCTGGCTGGTGGGCTCTCAGGAAGACTATCCTGCCAGGGCAGGTTGGTTATGTTCCACAGTTTAATGTATTTCTGAAAGTCTACCATCCTGGGGATGCAGGGAACTAAATGATCCCCTTGGAGATGACAAATAACAAGATAAAATGTCCCCAAGGCCATTTATGTCCTCATGCCTCCCACCCCTTTAAGATGGAGCTATGGGTTTAAATGAACACCGGAATTGAAGCTCACTGTATTGCGTGTTCCTGTTCAGAGGACTTCACAGAGACCCTCTTTTATGAAGAAAACAGCCAGCCAATAAAATGGTATTAGAGTACATTATATATGTGACCAATCATTTTATAAAATCTGATGTAAGCCTTCAGGCGTAATTGGAGTTCTTAGCAAAATACTTTGGTTTTTAATATTTCTATGACCCTCTAAGGGGGACTTAGCAATTACTCTTAAATTTTCAAAGTGAGGCATGGAGTTTTAGCAGTGTGACTTCCATTAAAACCCATGGGAGTCTTGTTGCTAAAAACATCACACGACTCAAGAAAATGTACTCCTTGTGAAATTGCTGGTAGTAATGGGTACAGAAGGACAGCCGGTGCTGGTGGTACAGTTACAGTCTTTTTGTGTGTTTCAAATTTTATACTTTTATAAAAACTCAACAGTTCTGTAAGAATTGAAAAAGACTAAAAAGCTTATTATGTGTTTTCTGAAAGTAAAGGTCAGAAAAATATGAAATGGATTTTTAGAATTAAGGGAAAAATTAATCCTTTAGAAAATGTTTGAAAATATTTATTATTTCAAAGTATACATAGTGGCTTCCAGATTTCTAAAGTGTATCTTACATCTGAGCTTTAGAGAAAGACAGTTAAGGACGAAAAGATTCTCGGTTTTCAGTGGCTTCAATAGAAACACCCAGATGACACAAAACAACCTCTGGGCCAATCTCCATCCCTCTAGGTGGGGAGAAAGAAATGAATCTTCCCCATAGACAAGAGAAGATGGCAGTTCCCTAAGAAGGCCAGCCCCTTGCACACAGTGCTGTCTTGCATTTCGATGGTTAGTGTGACCTCATTGCTATCAGTGTGAGGAGACTCGGGAGTCCTGACTGACTGCGCTCTCCTCCTCCTTCTCCCCTCTGCTACCTACGAGGGTTTGTGCTGGGCTGTTCATCCAGGGCTGGGGGAGACCTTCCCTCCATCGCCAACGGTGAGGAAGTTCTGAAGGTTTTTTTCTTTGTTGTTGTTGTTGTTTTGTTTTGTTTTTCGAGACAGGGTTTCTCTGTGTAACAGCCCTGACTGTCCTGGAACTCTCTCTGTAGACCAGGCTGGCCTCGAACTCACAGAGATCTGCCTGCCTCTGCTTCCTGAGTGCAGGGATTAGGGGCCCACGCCACCACACCTGGCCGAGTTCTGAGTTCTTCAAGAGCTTGAACTGCCTTCACACAAGCAAGCAACCCAGGTTCAGTTGCCAGACTGGCTCACAACCACAGCGGTTCGGCACACAGTCGGTCTGGGCAGCCGTCTTAGAGCTGTGTTTACATAGTTCTTTGGGGGACACGGACCCTGGCACAGATACTTTCTTCTTTTTCGAGACAGGGTTTCTGTGTGTAGCCTTGGCTCACTCTGTAGACCAGGCTGGCCTCGAACTCAAAGATCCACCTGCCTCTGCCTCCCTAGTGCTGGGATTAAAGGCATGCGCCACCACTGCCGAGATAGATACATTTGTTTTATCACATCCAGAGAAAGAGAGAATAAGAAAGGACTGAGGCTTGAGTTAATTATTGTTGGCTCTGTGAGAGTGATGTGGTGTTTGCTACTCTTTCGTCCCCTAAGCAGTGCTGAATCATGTTTGCTCATTATCTCTTAGGTCCTAAATGGTTCTCAACCCTCCTAATGCTGGGACCCTTTAATACAGTTCCTCATGTGATGACCCCCAACAATAAAAAATAATTGGTTGCTACTTCATGACTGTGCTTTTGGTACTGTTATAAATCGTAATGTAAATACCTGATATGCAGGGTGTCCGATATAGGACTCCCAAAGGGGTTGAGAATCACTGTCTTAGGAACATCTGTAGACAACTTCCTCCTGAAACCATTAGTAACATCGTCAGAGTTGATTTTAGGGTTAGGGTAACAAAAACTTTTAAAAAGGGGCCTAGATTGGTTAAGAACCCTGACTGTTCTTTCACAGGACCTGAATTTGGTTCCCAGCACACACATGGGATTTGCCACCGAGGGGAACATCAGACAGGCCGGGGCTCACACAAACACTCCCACGCGAACATCTGTACACAGATTAAAATTTACATTAAAAACAACTTATGATTAAACTTTTAAAAAAATATTTTAAAAATCTTTATTTGTGTGTTATAATCTTAAAAATAAAAGCAAAACACAACTTTTATTTGTATATGTATCCGTCCACCACTTGTGTACCTAGTGCTGCGTACCAGCCTTGGATCCCCTAAAATTGGAGTTAAAGATGGGCATGAACTTGCCACTTGGGTGCTGTTAAGTACTGAGCCGTCTCTCTGGGCCCGAGGATAAGTTTCTAAAGCCGTAGATGAACGGACATTCCACAGACCCACTTTTCCAACTACATAGCACCAAATGAGTGACGCCGGTTGGGAATGAGCTCCTGCCGGTTGACTCGCAGCGGCAAGGGAATTTCAGAAGGGCCCGGGAGAGCACCGAGGTACAAACAGGAGGGAAGCCGCGGTTCCCGCGTCAGAGCTTAGTGACCTCAGTAAGGAGGGGGCTAAGAATATTTTTGAACAGTAACTCCTTAACTTTTCAGCCTTAACAGCTCCAAAGGGTCACTGGTAGAGAGCCCGGGGCTACACCTGCCTTGCATAGATTAGGGCCCGGTTGCAGCTGTCGTCATTTGCAAGACTAAGGTATAGCTGAAGGGGCGGTGGCGCTCAGCAGGGGGCCAGCTTCCTCCATCTCCTGAGGCTGGCGTCGAGGATTAAGATGGCCTTTGCAAGGCAAGCAAGGAAGTTTCAAGATGAGGCAGGTAACGATTTCCTGAGTTTTACGGGTCAGACCTTTAGCGGGAAGCGGGAACCTTCCACAGGTCTGCCCTGAATTAGCTTTTTTTTTTTTTTTTTTTACAATCAGCTCTATGGTGGAGCAGCTGCCAGAGCTGGCCGGCACCGGTCAGCACGTCCCTGGGCCAAGAGTAACTTTGGCACACAAGACGGTCCCTGACAAAGACAAAGGGGCGGGGGGAATGAATGCTCTTTGAAAACTCTTCGTTAGTCAGCAAGCATCCGACCGTGGATCCGACACGCTTCTTCCTGGAATGTGCATTCACTTCGGAGAGAATGACAATTAGGATAATTCTTGTGTGTTCTCTACAGGAAGTAGTATACTGCTTGTGAATGGTGGTCTCAATGAGGGAACCATTAAAGGGGTTTTAATGGACTTTTCAACCGAAAGACATAAGGGACTGTAGTTGTGTTGCCTTAATTGAGAAATATTTTTGCCGTGTGAGGAGGCTTAATCAAGTTTTCATTACTTACCTGGTCAGGGACCAGGCTGAATGTTTTCTTGAAGCAATTGGATAAAATGTACAGTTCTGTGGGAACTCGCATGGCGCGTTTCCCATCTCTCCTGCGGGCGCCCGAGGATCCGATACCTGGTTTACTGTGTTGGGTTGACTGCGTCTGTTCTCATTTCTAATGAACTTTACCACCAGACTGCTTGATCATGACTAAGCCCGGGAACAATGCAAATGGAATTGCCCCCTGATGGGGAGGAATGGGCCCAGATGGCCCTTAAAAGGTGATAATTAGAAAATATAGCATATCTGAGTAGCTAGAAGGAGAGACGCTTGTTAAAGACAGTCAATCTGTTTGAAGCGACGGTCTTTCCCTTAATTATATGCGTTTTCATTTAGAGTTGCTTTAAAGTAAAAATTTCCCAGGAAAAATGATCAGTCCCTAGACCCTAGAAACTGTCTGATACTATTTCCCGTGATTCTGAACAATTGTTTTTCTTCTTACTTTTTTTGTTGCCGTTTCCCATATCCGTGTAGCAGACTTGCTGAGTGTGTTTCAAGACGCTGTTTAGGTTATTTTAACTCTTATGCTGAAACAGTAGGGGAGTGATTAAAAGTGAGAAAAATATTGGTATATATTTGTAAACTGAATTTTTAAAATTAAGATAGTCACAGGGTCCTACAGTCTGTGATTCCGTAGACTTTGCAAGCTTGCCTTAAATGTGCTGCCTTCCTGGCACTGACACTTCAAAGATGCCATTAAAATTATTTTGCATATGACAAGTTGGACTTGGTGGATTATATTTTTATCTGAATTAGCATATTTGCATTTGCTAATGACACCAGTCACTTGGCTTTTCTTTACATTATTTTTCTCCTCTAGTATGCAAACTTGGCATTGCTTTTAAGAAAAGCAAGCAAGCGAGCTGGGAAGGAGAAAGTGGTGGCCTGAAGAGGAAGGAGAGAGGCGCATCCTGCCTCAGCTAGGCCCTGTGAGGCACAGTTTGTTAAGTGAGAAAGGCAAAGGCCTTTGACGGACTACATCACATTCTTCTGGATGTTTTGGCAGCCGCATTTTGGAGGATGAGCTACTTTTCCAAAATTGCTCAACACCATCATTCATGCTGGCAAAAGGACAGATGCCTGGGAGGTACCTGCCCTTTCTAGATCTCTCAGGCCCAGGTGACTTGCCCTTTTTAGGACTCTCTCAGGCCCAGGTCACCTGTTCTTTCTAGGTCTCATGCCCAGGGGACCTGCCCTTACTAGGACTCTCTCAGGTCAGGTGACCTGCCCTTTCTAGGTCTCTCAGGCCCAGGTGACCTGCGCTTTTTTTAAAAAAAAAAATTTATTTATTTATTATGTACACAGCATTCTGTATGGATGTATGCCTGCAGGCCAGAAGAGGGAGCCAGATCTCATTACAGATGGTTGTGAGCCATCATGTAGTTGCTGGGAATTGAACTCAGGACCTCTGGAAGAGCAGCCAGTCCTCTTAACCACTGAACCATCTCTCCAGCCCCATGACCTGTGCTTTCTAGCACTCTCTCATGTCCAGGTGACCTGCCCTTTCTAGGTCTGACCACGCAGCTTGCAGGGACTCTCCATGAAGTTACTCTCCAGGATCACTGTGCCCACCTTTAGAAAATACACCATGGCTGTAATGTGGGGTTCCAGCAAGGCTGCTTGGGTCTGAATCCAAATTCACAGAAGCTGCCGCCACACCAAGGTCTCTTAAAGTGTCTTGGACATTTTAAGTCTTGTTACCGAACCATGGATCTGGACCATTCTTGAGTTTGGACTTAGAACCATCCTGAGTCCTGCCCTTATTCGAGAGACAACTCGGGGTGACCATGGGAGTACACTGCTTACAGGACAATTTGGATATTTCCTGGAAAGTATTTAACAGGTGGTCCTAAAGGGATTAATCCAGCTCTCATGATATCATTGAAAAACAAAAACTGTGTAGCTCAGACATGCTCAGGAGAAGACAAAAATCAGAAACCATGGAAGATAAAAACCAACCTGCCATTTACTTCCACGCTTCACAGAAAGACATGGTTCAAATCCCACTTGCCCAACAGTATCAGCAAACCAGAGTGAGATTTCTAAAGATGGGCTTCAGCGATTGCAACTCTTTAATAGTCGAGGTAGGACCTGGCTCCATGTTTACAGCTGATATTTCTGTCCACCACAGAGCAAGCTCCCAAGATCCGCCTTAACCTTCTCAGCTGTTTCCTAAAGATAAGCTTCCTCTACCAGAATTCCCAGCCGGCCTCTGGTGAAGGTAGGGAACTCTTGACTGTTGCAACAACACCTGAGATTTTGTTCAACTGCGAAAAGTAAAGAACACAGTTGAAATAGCCCAGGAGAGGGATGGTGATTAACTCAGCATTCTTGTTAGACGGTTTTATTAATTAGTTCTCCGGACTAAAAAAGGTTACATCCTCTGAGTAGTAAATTGCATTCCATTTGAAAGCTCTGGGAAGGGAATTTGCATGCGGCCTAAATGCTGGCCACATTGTTGTGTTAAGTAGCATTTTATCTCTCCGGTTTGTCCTCCTCCTCCTCCCACCCTAATGAAAAGTTTTACCACCTCTCTCTTATTATGCAGTGGAAGCTTGCCTGCATCTTGGTCCTTTGACTCCATCTTTGTTTTATTGTTAAATCCATGGCTTGATGGTCCCAGGCGAGCTCCTTGCTATTCTGATTACCTAAGCTACCCAAATTCTCTTTACTGCCTGTTTATATCAGTCGCTGCCCTTTTTGAGGTATGTGGGGGGGCTGAACTACCCTTTCACAGGGGTCGCCTAAGACATCGGAAAACCCAGATAGTTACCTGTTCATAACAGTAGCAAATTTACAGTCGCGAGGTAGCAACAGAAATAATTTTATGGTTGGGGATCACCGCAACATGAGATATATATTAAAGGGTCGAAGCATTAGGAAGGTTGAGAACCACTGAGTCACGATGAATGTTTTCATTTCAGCTTCTGGCTCTGCCTAAGAGCTGATTAAAGGGAACAGTAAAAACTAGCTTTAAGTTTTCTCTTTCTCCCCCTGCCCCCTTTCAGTTGTTTCTGTGTTTTCGGCCTCTCCTCACCTGTAGCATGGGACCTGAGAAAGTGTTTTAGATCTCATCTTGATATCACACAGCTCGTGACGGGACAGACTAACCCAGCGCTCCTCGGTGGACTCGATGTCCAGTTCTAGATGTCAGTGATCTGAGAATGTTCCAGAAGCCTAAGTAGTCTTCCGGGATGTCAAGGCAGACAGTCCTGACGTTTGATTTGGATTCCCCAGTGCAACTGTTTTTGAAAGAATTCGTATCAGACTTGCATATGAAAATGTGCTCTTTAATGGAATGGGTGCTTTTCAGTCCCCGCTTTACAGTTCAACCCATGATCTCTATTTTTTTAAAAAAAAAATCATTAATCACATAGTTCTGTCATTTTCCCTTTCCATTTTGGCAGGGAGAGAAGTTATTTGAATAACAAACAAACAAACAAAAACCCATTCCGGCAAGTAGCTGTCAACCTCCTCTTTGAACAAAAGCTGCTCGACAGTGTTTTGTTTGGTTAGGGGCAGCAGGGTGCTAGAGACACCGTGCTGAAAAGCGTGGGTTAATAGGCACTTTCAGAGCTACTATCTCTCCTGATTAACTCTCTGATCACTTGCTTTGAGCCACTGACCTACTCTTGCTGGCCCCTCCAGAATTCCAACATGGTAGCCTCCTCTAGCGATGCTCCCTGGATACATTGCAGATAGACAGCCAGGGATGTCTGGGAACACTTGAGTTTAAAGGCATTCCATCTTGCTTTTGTGACCTAAGGCATTATTTATTTTTTAAGAGAGGGTCTCACTATGGCACCCTGGCTAGCCTGGGAGTCACTGTGCAGACCAGGCTGGCCTCTAACTTCCACATCCATCTACCTCCTCCTCTCCACTGCTAGGAATAAAGGCAGTACCCCCGGCTGCTTTTTGATGAATATTTAAGTTGCCCTCGAATTGCGATAGATAAGCTGCATAGACCAATTTTCAGGCACAAACTGACCCTTCTGTAGAAACTTTAATTTTCTTTAATTAAAATTTTAATTTCTTTCTTTCTTTCTTTTTTTCTTTTTGGGTGGGTGCCTGATCAGAATGGTTCTCTCATTATATCTCTGTGGGTGATTAAAAAAAAAGTGTATAAATGTTTTATGTGCGTGTATGGATGTCCATGGAAGTCAGAAGAACTGGAGTTACAGGTGATTGCGAGCCACCATGTGGGTTCTGGGAATTGAACTCGGATCCTCTGCAAGATCAACCCGTGTTCTGAACCATTGAGCTAACTTCCCAGCCCCTCTGTAAGTGAATATTCAAAGGAGCCTTACAGCTCCACTCAAAAATAATTTTGTGTGGGGCTGGAGAGTCAGTTCAGTGGTTGAGCACACTGGCTGCCCTTACAGAGGACCCAGGTTCGGTTCACAGCTCACAACTTATTGTAACTATTGTCCCAGAGGATCCAGCGCCCTTTCCTGGCTGCCATGGGTCCTGCATTTATGTGGTGCACAGATATAATGCAGGCAAAAACCATACATATAAAAATAATAAGATTAAATTAAAAATAACTTAGTTTACTGAAATAGTGACCCCTTAAGGGGATGAGCTTCCCTTAGGCAGTAAGGGTGCAGCTCGTGGGCGGAGGAAGGGTCTGTGGGGTGATAGAGATTTGCTGTGGGACAATGGTCTTGTACCTTGTAAAGATTTATTGCTTGTATTTTAATAAAACACTGATTGGCCAGTAGCCAGGCAGGAAGTAGAGGTGGGGCAATGAGAACAGGAGAATTCTGGGAAGAGGAAAGAGTCAGTCTGCAGTCATCACAGAGGAAGCAAAATGGGAATGCCTCACTGATAAAAGGTACCAAGCCACGTGGCTAACACAGACAAGAATAATGGGCTAATTTAAGATGTAAGAATTAGTTAATAAGAAGCCTGAGCTAATAGGCCAACCAGTTTATAATTAATGTAGACCTCTGGCTTCTTCTGCTTAGCATAACGTGTTTGTGCATATGTATGTATATATGTGCGTGTGTGTGTGTGTGTGTGTGTGGTGTTACATTCATGTGTGCGTGTATGGATGCCCATACCTGTGTGTACATGGAGACCAGAGAAGGACATCAGGAGGCTCTATTACCGTTTTCCACCTTATTCTTTTGAGCTGGGATCTCTTACTGAACCTAGAGCTAGGCTAGTGGTCAGCAAGGCCCAGCCATCCTCCTGCCTCTGTCTCCCCACAGTTTTCACATAACAGGCATGTGCGTAGCCACACCCATCTCTTCCTGTGGGTGCTGGGGTCCATTCTTGGGTCCTCACGTTGGTGCATCAAGGGTTGTTCCCCAGTGAGCCACCTCTCCACCTTCACTCACCCGATGTCCTGCACTACGCCTAGTGCCATTTCTTTTTATATCATTGTCCTTTCTGTGCTGTTCACTTGTAAGAGCAGGGCCTACGTTTTGTTTATCCGTTCAGCCAACTATGGATATTTGGATCATTTTCATCTTTTGGCTACCACACGGGTGTGACTTCTTTGAACATTTAGATGCATCCAATTTTGTTATCCTGCATTTCCTCTTGTCTTGGTCGGAGGAGGGAATCGCAGGTCATGTGATCACTCTTGTCTTTAACATTCTGAGGGCCGAGTATGTGCCCACATTATAAAAGTACCCATGAGACAGCTTCTGCCTCTCCTTGTTCATCTTTGTATCACTCGTGGCCCAGCCTCACTAGGGTCCTCAGAAAACTCTAGGGGGTGGGAATAACCTGCACACTGCTCACAAGGCTAAGGCCTTGGGATCGCCAGCACACGTACATATATATTCATTCATGCCTCCTCTTTCCTTTGGAACAGATGAGAGCTTACAGGCTCATGGAGAAAGATGCCCTAGGTTCCAACCTGTCCATCAAGCCTCCCAGCTGGGACCCTGCTTATCCACTGCAGCCTTCACTAGGACCCTTGCCCGTTGCCTCGGCAGCAGCCCTCTCACCGGCTCTATTACACAGATCCTCTTTTAAGCAGAGGCAGGACCGAGGGAAATCCCAGCCTTTCGGGTTCACGGTCTCTGTTTGCAGGGATCTAGGCATGGAGATACAGGAACACCTAGCCAGGCTTTGACTTGGCGACATAGTACAAGGAGGTTTAAGGAAGATTATCTTAAGACTCTTGGAAGGCAGGGCTGGCGTCTGTCTGATTTATGCTAGTCCTTTTCTGTAGGAGTCTGTCATTTCAACCTGTATCTCAGGTTGGATTTAACAGCTGAAGCCAACCTCTACTGAACTGGCCACTTTGATGTCACAGTACTGAAGAGGGGAGGGACAGGGGGGACAAAAGTCGTAATTGCCCACATTGACAATAGGTTCGCTTCAGCAGCCAGCACAAAAGAAATGTTAATGCAATAAACTGTAACTGGAAGGAAGCTAAGCGGGTTTATGGCTGTGTCAGCTCCGTCAGGAGAGCAGCCCCTCCTTCCACGGGAGGCTTTTCAATGGCTGCACTAGAATCAAGCTCACGTGGCATCACTGGCCGCTCTGTCCTCCCTCCAACACCCCACTCCACAAACCAACACGGGAATCCTGACAAACTGGCTGCAAGGAAACATGGGACATGGAGGGCTGGACCTAAAAGCACACGCATGTCAGCTGTGAGCATGTGTGTGGTGCAACCGTAGCCAAAGCCTCCATTGTCCTTCGGCTCACCTGCTTTGGGCACTGGGGCAGACACGGCAGGGGAGCAGAGTGTGTCTATGGAAGAGGATAAGTTGGCATTCAGCAGCCGGGCACCTAGCTCTCCACCAAGTCTTAACACTTGGGTTCCAGCCAGCCTCACACACGCCTTTCCCTGGGTTGGGGTGTGTGCTGTTAATTAGCTGGGGAGCACAGTCTGGGAGGGGCTTTCTGAGATCTTGGTGCCTCACTCCACGCTGGGAGGGGCCATAGGAATAAACACATTTCTTAGGAGCGATTCTTTTGCCCACGCACCATGGATGCTTCCCCACTAGCTGAGCTGCTCTGGCTCAGGCCTTAGACTTTTGATACTCGTTGATAGGTAGAATTAAGAGCAGATGCAGTGGTGGGGGCCCACCCCTGCGATCTCAGCACTTAGTCGACAGCAAGAGGATCGCTGGGGTTTGAAGCCAGCTTGTGGAGGAAAGAGAATCAGACCTGATGGTCAGCCTCAGCTACATAGGGAGTTCCTGACTACTCGGGATACAGGAGGCCCTGCGTCAGAAACAGGAGCAGCAAACCATCCCAGGACTGGGGAGGTGGGTCAGTGCTTAATAGTGCCTACATCTCTTCTATAAGTAGGACTTGAGTTCAATTCCCAGCACCTATATCTGGCAGCCTGTAACTAACTCCAGGGGATCTTACACTCACTTCTGGCCTCTGAGGGTGCCTGAATTTACAGGCACATGCTACAAGCACATGCTATACACACACACACACACAAAAAAAAAAATAGGGCTTGCCAGGCATAATGGAGCATGCCTTTAATCTCAGCACTCAAGAGGCAGAGGCATGCAGTCAGATCTCTGTGAGTTCTAGGCCATTCTGGTTTACATAGTGAGTTTCAGGACAGTCAGGGCTACTTAGAGGGATCCTGTCTCAAAATAAAATAAAATAAAATAAAATAAAATAAAATAAAATAAAATAAAATAAAGCTGGAACAATGGCTCAGGCCAAAAATAAAAGGGAGAAAAGGAGGTAATATCTGTGAACAAAGAACAACTGTGTTTGCTCACTCCTCCGTGTGCACTTGCACTTGTGTGGAGTACAGAGGTCAACCTCAAATGCTATCCTCAGGAGACAGCCGTCTTGTTTTTCTGTTTTCAGTTTAATTTTATGTATGTGGGTGTTTTACCTGCGTGTATATCTGCACACCACTTAAGTGCCTGGTACTAACAGAGGCCAGGAGTGGGCATTGGAGGCCCCTGGAACTGGAGTTACAGATGGTTGTGAGCCACCCTGTGGTTGCTATAGCTAGGAATCAAACCCTGGTCCTCTGGAAGAGCAGCCAGTGTTCTTTACCACCCAGCCATTCTCAGCACCATCCACCTTGGTTTTTGAGTAAGAGTACTTACTTTGCTGGGACAGGATGGGGGTGGGGCTGGGGGGCTTGCTAGTAGGCTAGGCTGCCTGCCCAGCGAACCTCAGGTGGTCCTGTCTGCTCCTCTCCAGCGCTGGGGATCTAACTTGTATCCTGGTCCTTCTGTTCACTGGTTGACGGTCTCTCCAGGTACCACCCCTTTTCCTGGCTTCCCTGCACATTCTGTTTGTTTTGAAATTAAACAAAACACACTTTAAAAATTACATTTGTTTACTAGGCATGATGGTATTTGCCTTTAATCCTAGTACTCAGGAGACAGAGGCAGGTGATCTCTGTGAGTTCCTGGACAGCCAGAGTTACATGGTGAGATCTTGTCTCAAAACCCCAAAAAGTAAAATAAAAATGAAATTAGATTAGTTTTTTTTTTTTTGCATGCTCTCTATCTCTGTCTCTCTCTCATCCACAGGCATGCGCACACACACTGCACACACACATGCACACACACAGACATAGACACACAGAGACACACATAGACACAGACACACACAGACACAGAGACACACACAGATACAGATACACACACCCAGAGACACACACAGACACAGAGACACACACAGACACAGAGACACACAGACATACACAGATGCACACACAGAGACACACACAGACACACACATAGACACAGATACACACAGACATACACACATACACACACAGACACAGACAGACAGACAGACAGACAGACAGACAGACACACACACACACGTGGCCTAAAGCTAGATCTCAGGAAATCTCACAGGGCACATGATGCACAAGTCCTTACAACATATATGCCCTCACATGGTTTGAACATTTGAAGTCATGTTTGTCCTCTGGTATTTTTAAAAATCCTCAGATTCGATGCCCTGCGTTGGTTGCTTTGATGGAATTGCCGGTTGAGGGATCGTTGACATTTCTGGGGCCTCATCAGAGGCACATCCGACTGAAGAGTAGTTATGTGAAGTCGTAGGTTAAATGCTGCGGGAATAGAATGTCATTTGACATGACAGAAATGAACCCTCCGAGGCCCGTATTTCCTTAGGGACACGCTCTCAGTTACCATTCCCATGTTAAGTAACGTTATTAACTGAGGCAAGAAGGGGCATTCAGTGACAAGGGAAATCTTTTTTTTTTTGCCAACATTTTAATCCTAATCATAAAATTTATTATGTGTGGCTTGTAGGCATGTGTAGCTGAAAAGCCCTGGAAGACAACGCAAGTAAAAATTAGAGCATGGTGTTTCTCTTCTCAGGTGTTATTTAAAGCATTGTACAAATTGTCAAAAAGATTAATTGTTGCTTGCAGCTAAACAGATGATAAATTTTAAAATTATATTATTACTGTGTGTCGGCATAAAAGCTCTGGGTCCCAAGTGTGTCACCTCTTTCTGTTGCTGTTGACAAGGTTCAGATTTCATAGCACACCGCCAGAAGGTGTTGACATACATTCCGTTTACTGATTAAATGTTTTAAAAACGTGCCACTCAGAAACTAACCCTGATGTTCCACTAAAGAGTCATTTTTAGAAGTAAGTCCCCCTTCATCATTGCTATGGAAGAAGTTTTTAAATATTGTGGTTTGTAAAACAGGCTTCATGTTACTATGGTTTTCTGTTTTAAATTGCAGCCATTCAAAAGCAATTGGGCTTGAGCCTTCTTTGTCTCTTCCTTTCTCTTTCACAGAAAAAAAAAGCAACAAGATGGTGTAAAAATATCTCTGAGGAAGGTGATAAATACTGACTTGTAAACACCTTGGTTAGGCCTGGGACCCAAAATAAAGGAAGGTGATGACTGGCCTGGGGGTTAACATGAGTCTTTCACTGTTCCAAAGCTGACACAAGTCTAGAAAACTCCATGGGCTGTTCACACCGGAATGTTTAAAGACTCTGACGATTGGACCTTGCAAAATGTTGTGGATGAAGCAGGGGCTCAGTAGCACAAGCCTGTAACCCCAACTTTGGGAAGATCGAGGCAGGAGGATCCAGGCCTGCTTGAGTTATAGGGTGAAGTCAAGGTCAGGCGACTTAGCGAGACCCTTTTTCAAGATAAAAAGTAGGGCAGAAATGGACCAGTACTTGGGAGGCAGAGGCAGGCCAGTTTGCTCCTGTATAGCAAGTTGCATAGTAAAGGCTGGTCAAAAACAAAAACGAAAACCACTCCCAAACACACACACACACACACACACACACACACACACACACACACACACACACACCCCAGCCTAGTGGTGCGTGCCATTACTCAAAATAAATAAAAAATAGAGGTAAATTCAAGGTCCTATAGAGCGACAATAACAAGTGCCAGGCTAGCCAGGCTACACAGCAACCTTGTCTCAAAATATAAATAAACAACTAAGTAAAAGAATGAATAAATAAATAAGTAGAGGGGAGGGCTTAGGACATATTTTGGTAGTAGAGCACTTGCCTAGAATGTAGGTGTAAGGTTCTAGATTCAATCTCTAATACTAGAAAAATAAATAGGGAGACAGACAGATTTTGTGGATGCAATGGGCCAGTCCTTAATCCAAGTGTCTCTCGGCCAGCACGATAAATGAATGTTCTCATGAAGAGACATCAGAAAGCTTTTCTGTCTTGATATTAAGGTATGGGTGGGACATGAATTGTCCCTCTCAGGCCACAGCAGGAAAGAAGTTTAAAAGAATCCATTCACCGGCAGTGGTGGCGCAGGTGGTGGCGCACACCTTTAATCCCAGCGCTCGGGAGGCAGAGGCAGGCGGAGCTCTGTGAGTTTGAGACCAGCCTGGTCTACAGAGCTAGTTCCAGGACAGGCTCCAAAGCCACAGAGAAACCCTGTCTTGAAAACAACACAATGTGCATATTATGATGAAGGTGGTGCTTTCTCCAGCCCTGATTTTCAAGATTCTTAGGTCAGAGGAAGCTGACACTGGTTCAGGGGTGTGAGACGTTGGTCTAGGTACGGGGCAGCCACAGGCCGGAACACTGTTATCTCAGTGTGTGCAATTAGAGGTGCAGGGACAGATGCTGACCCCTGTTCGGGAGGTTGTCAATAGTTCTCAACAGCGATCTCATGGTGGCCATTTGTGGGACACCGCTACTCAGATAGCATCTCATTTCATTTTGGCAATATGGCAGCAGCCATGGGCACAGGTTCCTGCCCAAGAATATGATGCTGCTTTATTTGGGCGGCTGCCGTATACATTCTTCCCCTCCTGTGTTTCCTGTGCATTGTCTGACACCTCTTAGCATGATGTCACATGTTCTTCTCACTTTGTGACTCTTAATGTTTTCATGCATAGCTATCATAAGAAAGGGCTTGCCTATTATACAGGTTCTCATAATTATCTAAGAGATAAATTCAGAAAGATGGTGTGTGTGTGTGGTGTGAGACAGGGTTTCTCTGTGGAACAGCTCTGGCTGTCTTGGAACTCACATAATAGCCAGGCTGGCCTTGAACTCACAGAGATCCACCTGCCTATGCCTCCCGAATGCTGGGATTAACAGTGTGAGCCATGCTGCCAGGCTATTTATCCACCATTTATGGAAAATATTTTTTCTGTGTCTTCCCCCCAACCCCCCCCTCCCAAAGCTTTTCTGTTGAGCTTAGTGTAGAAGGAAAATTTGGCTCAGTCTTTTCCTATCTGGTGGCTGGAACACTCTCTACTTTTATCAAACAAAGCAAAACATAGCAACAACAACAAATCTTGACACCTGTGATACGCGTCAATTCTCAGTTCGTGGAGCAGAACCGGAGCTGGAGAAGTCTGCCCGCGTGGCACCTGCAGTGGTGGAGGGCTCTGGAGAAAGCGGCTTCTGTGCGCAGGTGGCGAGCACCTGCGGAAGCTGTTTGTGTTCCTGCCACTTGTGTAAATTCTCCAGCCCTCAGAGAAAGTAGACGCGTCTTTGTCTTGCTAATGACTTTCCCATCTTTTCTCTGAATATGGGTTGTCAATCATTTCCTCAAGCCTGGAGATGTGTTTTTCTACTTATCTGACCCGTAGGGGAAAGGTGGCTTGTTTGTTTTTAATATTGCTTTGATGTCTTTCTTGTCTTCTTGGAAGTCTGGTGACTGAGTGGTGAGGGCATTCGCTGAATGTTTAAGATCCTGTTCGGACTTGTGAAACAGCTCCTTGGCTTCCTAGAATCATGATCACGATGGGCCCTGGATCTTAATGTTAACTGCGGCAATCACACCCATTTATTAAAGTTTGCGTTCCCTTTGCTGATAGGTATTGCAATCACAGCGTCACCTGTGAGCAGGGAAAACCAGGGATGTATTGAATGAGGATCTCAATGAGGTACAAACTCTGAAAGGCCAGTTTCATGTCCTGGGTTAAAACTCAGCTCACAGCAACATCTTTTGTTTAAATTGACGAAATTAGCTTGAAAGGAAATAGAGATGAGGAACATTTTCTTGTCCCATCGTATTAAGTTTTGTTGTTCTTTTTTCTCTTTTAAGATTTGTTATGCGGGGTGTGGTGGCGCACACCTTCAGTCCCAGCGCTTGGGAGGCAGAGGTAGGTGGATCTCAAGTGAGTTCAGGACAGCCAGGACTATGCAGAGAAACCCTGTCTCGAAAACAACAATAAAAACAAAAAAGATTTTATTTTATTATATTATTTTATTGTTATTATTTTAAATAATTAATTTTTATTTTATATGCATTATGTTTTACCTGCATATATGCCTCTGTGAGGGTGTCAGGTCCCCTGGAACTGGAGTTCCAGTTGTGAGCTGCCATGTGGGTGCTGGGAATTGAATCAGGGTCCTCTGGAAGAGCAGTCACTGAGCCATCTCTCCAGATTTATTATTATTATTAATTTTTATTAATTGCTGTGTGTGAGTTAGAGAAGTCAGAAGAGACTTTCGGATCCTGGAGCTAGAGTTACAGGTGGTTATGAGCTACCTGATGTGTATCCTGGGATGCAAAAAGTCCTCATAACCACTGAGCCGTCTCTTCAGCTTCACCCATGTTTCTATAACAGGGGTTCCCAACCTTCCTAATGCTGTGACCCTTTAGTACAGTTCTTCATGTTGTGAACCCCCAACCATAAAATTATTTTGTTGCTATTTCATAGCTGTAATTTGCGACTGTTATGAGTCGTAATGTAAATATCTGATATGTAGGTCTCTGATATGTGACCTCTGTGAAAAGGTCATTCGACCCCAAAGGGGTCACAGCCCACAGGTTGAGAACCACTGTTCTGTAGGTACAGCTCTTCCCTTATAGGGGACCTTAGAACAGTCTTCGTTCCTCCTTGGCGGGAAAGCTGAGGTGAGCGATTTAACTAAGTCATTTCAGGACCTCCGCTGCCACACCCAGCGGACTGAAAGAGCAGGGGCTCAAACACCCCAAGTCCCTAGGACTCTCATCCACATAGCCCACAAGTAGCTGTGCCAAGGCTGTTTATTAAATGAATAATCACAACATGGCAAAGATGGACAGTGAAATATTGTTCTACCTTTAAAAGGCACGGAAGTCTGATACCTGCTACAATGTGGTTGATGTTGAATGAAGTATGCTGAGTGACAGAGTGGGTGGCTACTGCATGGCTGTCCTTACCTACGAGAGCTAGTGCAGTTTCAATTTATTGTAGAGAGGGAGCTTCGGTAGTGGAACTGCTCCTGTTGTGTTGGCCTGTGGGCTTGTCTATGTGAGGGCATTTTCTAATCAATGGAGGCAGGGCCGGCCCACTTGTGGGCAGTACCATTCCTAGGCTGCGGTCCTGGGCTGCATATGAAAGGCAGCTGACTGGCGAGGCTGGGAGAAGTCAGTAAGCTGCATTCCACCTCAGTTTTTTTCTGCTCGATTGATGGTGGGCTGTAATCGGCAATCTGAAATAAACCCTTTCCTCCCCGAGTTGCTTTTGGCCATGGTGTTTACCACAGCAGCAGAGAAGGACACGAAGACAGAAAGTCAGAGTTCCGCAGGAGAGATAGTAGTGGTCATTGCACAAGGAAGGAACAAAGGCACAAGATTTAGAAGTAGCTCCAACAGGACTCTATGCATACTGAACCACAGTTGGAGAAAAAGCAATGATATCATTAAGACCAGGCCGCTAGAAAAACTATAACGTGGCCTCAAATTAAATATAACACAAAAAGGGAAAATAAGTTAGGACAAACTCTTTTGTAAAGTCGGTTTCTTGCCTTCCACTTGCCTGCAGAAACACGTTCTGGGAATATTCTGTCTTTCCATGTCTCTTCCTGCGGACATTTAGGGCTAAAAAGAGTTTCTCTTCTCTCCTGTGTTGCCTCTCTTATTCTCAGGGGGATTTTTCTTTCTTTGAAAAACTACAGGGTGAGGTCTGGGGCTTCGAGATGCAAAGGCCCTGAGTGTCCTTCTGGGCTGCACACTAGAGAGGGTTTGTAGCCTTAGAAACTGTTGGCCCCTAGAGAATACTCAGCCCTCCTAACCTTAAGTCTGTCTGCATTTGTTTTGTGTTGATTCTTTCACTTTAAAAGGAACTGTGGGCGAGCCTCCTTAAGGGTTCAGGTGGCCTGCTGCAAAGGGCTGTGGAGAAGGGAGCTCTGCCGCCATTGCAGTAGCTGAATTTGCCTACCGATTTGTCGGTTTTCTTTTAAGGAGATTTGAGATTGGATGGCCTCCCTCCACCCATCCGGAGGCTCAGAACCACGCAGCAGGGTGCAGCAGGGTTGCATTCTGGACTGGGCAGTCACGGGAAGATGGAGCATTTGTTCTTTCTGAACCTTCTGCTACCTTTCTCTGCCCCAGTGGAGCTGGGGAATAATAAAGCTGTTATTATTTATACTGTGTGGTAGTTTTGTCAGTGGTCTTTGTCATTGAGACTCTGGAAGACAAAGCCAAAGAACGAGGGAGTTTGCGAGTTTTCATCTAGTCAGGAAGAGGTATAAGGGGGCGGTGTTTCAAGGAATGTCCTCCCCCTTCTCCCGAATCTCTTCTTTCTTTTTACTATAATGTCCTTTCTGATGTTTTATGTGACCTCTGATCCCCCACCCCTAACCCTTTGCCTCCCTCCTAGCTCACCAGCCTCCCGAGATGCCCTCTGCAACTGAGCTAGCACGTGGCTCCCCCCTAAATTCCACTTACAATAGGGAATATATGAAATTGGTCATATAAAATTTTGTTTGTTTGTTGTCCGTGCCAGAAATCTGTCCTACCAGTGCACAGATCGTCCTCTGCCCTCGGGTTCCTCTTTGTTTTGAGCCAGGGTCTCGTGTCATCCACTCTGCTCCTTCGGCTTCCGGCTCTAAAACGCTTTGATTATAGGCGTAAACTCCCACGCGACCTCGTGTGTGCCAGTGAGCACGTGTGCTGTGGTGCATGCGTGGAGCTGGTTTTCTCCTTCTGTCATGTGGGTTCTGGGGATTCAGACTGTGAAGCTCAGTACCTCATGAGCTGTAATCGGCAATCTGAAATAAACCCTTTCCTCCCCGAGTTGCTTTTGGCCATGGTGTTTACCACAGCAGCAGAGAAGGACACGAAGACAGAAAGTCAGAGTTCCGCAGGAGAGATAGTAGTGGTCATTGCACAAGGAAGGAACAAAGGCACAAGATTTAGAAGTAGCTCCCCAGGGCTGGGGTCACAGGGCGTGGGTCACCACACCTGCCCTAAAATCTGTGTTCCTCTGCATCCTCTCTCTAACTTTGCTGTCATGTAAATTCTTTGTTCTTTGAGGCGGAAAAGAAGAAATTGTTGACAGGCGATGGTGGTGCACGCCTTTAACCGCAGCACTTGGGAGGCAGAGGCAGGTGGATCTCTGAGTTCGAGGCCAGCCTGGTGTACAAAGCAAGTTTTAGGACAGACAGGTCTACACAGAGAAACCCTGTCTCAAAAAAAAAAAAAAAAAGGAAAGAAAAGAAAAAAGAAATAAGGAAAAAGAAAAGAAAAGTAGCTGACTTTCCTCTGCCTAGCTGTTTGCTGTTCAGCTTATTTTGTTTGTTTGTTTTGGAACAGCCTCTGTGTAACAGCCCTAGCTGTCCTGGAACTAGCTCTTGTAGACCAGGCTGGCCTCGAACTCCCAGAGATCCTCCCGCCTCTGCCTCCCGAGTGCTGGGATTAAAGGCCTGGTGCCGTTCAGCTTTTTATTAGACCAATCAGGTGCCTTAGGCAGACAAAGTGAAACAGCTTCACATCTTCACAGTTAAACAAACATTTTATTTCACAACAAAGAAAAGAACTAATTGTTCCTTTCCAGAAATCCTAGCCTCGAAACCTCTCTCAGCCTAGCTTCCCCGATTTAAAGATCTTTGGGGTGTTCCTTTCTGAAGTCTCCTGTGGTGGTTTGAAAGAAAACGGTTCCCAAAGAAATTGGTATTATTAGGAGGTGTGGCCCTGTTGGAGGGAGTGTGTCACTGTGGGGGCGGGCTTTGAGGTCTCCTTTGCTCAAGCTTCCCTTGGTGTGACAGTCAGTCAACTTCCTGTTGCCTATAAGATGTAGCATTCTCAGCTCCAGCACCACATCTGCTTGTACACAGCTATGTGCCCGTCATGATGATAAGGGACTGAACTTCTGACACTGTAAGCCACCCCAGTTAAATGCTTTCTTTGTAAGACTTGCTGTGGTCATGGTGTTTCTTCACAGTAATGAAAATCCAAACTAAGACAGCTTCTATGTCATGTAAAACTATTATTAAATAAAATAAATGTTTTATTCTTTTGGTATGTTAACCTATCCCTATACCATTGTTTCCATTTTAATGTGTGTGTTGTGGTCTCAATATGTATATGCATGTGTGTGAACCCATGTGTGGATATGTGTATGTGAGGGTAGAGGTTAGAAGGTAATGTTTGGGTGTTTTCCTCAAAATTGCTTCTCTACCTTGGTTGTTTCTTTTAAAATTTATTTATTTGTTTGTTTGTTTCTAGTTTTGTCGAGACAGGTGCTTACTATGTAGCTCTGGCTGTCCTGGAACTCACTGTGTAGACCAGGCTGATCTCAGACTCCCAAGGTTCTGCCTGCTTCTGCCTCCTAAGTGCTAGGATTAAAGTTGTGAGCCACTGTGCCTGACCTAAAAATCTTTTAAATTACATTTATTTATTTGCGTGTGATTGTGAATGTGTGCATGCGCATGCAAATATACATATGTCACAGTGCGCATGTGGAGGTCAGAGGACAACTTGCAGGAACTGGGTCTCTCTTTCTACCTTATGGGTCCCAGAAATGGAATGCAGGTTCTTGGGCTTGTTGGCAGGTCCCTTCACCTATGGAGCAATCTTGCAGCCTAGCCCTGGTATGGGGTCTCTCATTGAACCTGAAGCTTCCTATTTTGATAGGTTGGATGGTGAGACCTACTGATCTGGAGCGCCCAGGATCCGCCGGTCACCACCACCTTCCCCTTCCTTCCCTGCACTACGAGTTTCAGGTGTAAGTGGTCATGTCCAGCTTTTACATGGTAGGGGTTGCTCCTATACACACAGCAAACATTTCACCCACTAAACCGTCTTCCCAGACCCATCAGCTTTATTTTTAAGGTTCCTCTCCTGCCGGTTTCTGTTCTGAACTTGTTGCTTTCTAGGCTAGGAACACACCTGTGCATTAGGGCTTTTGCCGTGAAAGACTGACTGCCAGCAAACTCTGGGAAAAGACAGTAGGAACCAAATGAAAAAGCTAGCGAGTGACTGCCCACAGCACTGGAGCCCGAGGGAAGAACCAGAACGCTGGTAAAACTCAGGGGCTTGACGGTGTCCATGCCTCTGTGGACTGGGCTGTGGATTTTCTCTGTTTTAATTCTGCATCTGGGGAATCTAAGCGCTGAATCTGGGGTCTTATGCATGCAGCAGACAGAGGCTCATGGATAGCCCGGCTGGCCTCTGACTCATAATCGTCTTTCCTCAGCAAGTAGGCATCACATGTGGCTCAGTTTGAGTCTGTCTGTGTTGAGTTTCGATTCAGTAAATTCAGTAGCATACAGTCTCTTGTGACGTCCTAGATCTGTGTTTTCCGGGGCTCGAACCCAGGACCTCTCACATGCCAAGCGCAGTCTCCTCCTCAGCTCTGTCTCTGGCATCTTGCTCTCCTCAAGGCCACAGTTTTCTTAGTGCTTTGCAAATATTCTGCTAAGTTCGCGCTTGTTTTGCTGCTTAGGAAGAGTGTTTAGCTGCATGAAAAGAATTACTCCCTCGGCTCTGTGTTCAGTAGCTTCACAGCTCCTCATAGGCGTTGATTTGTATGTGTTCATGCAGCTCATGGATGTGCTTAAATACGTTCCTCATCAGTCTTAATCCTCAGCGCGTGCTGCCCTCCGACGCTGGCTGCGATGGCTCATGCTGCCATTCTTGTTCCTTAGCTTCATGTTTTCCGTTTCCTGGCTCTCTGTGTGCCTGTATGCCTCGCCTACACACGCACGCACGCACGCACGCACGCGTGCACGTTCATTCTGTACTTCCCTCGTTCTTTTCTCATGTCTATCTGCTCTTTTGCTTATTAATTTCAGTTATTTGACTTTTTTGTTTTTGTTTTGTTTTTTGGGGGGACAGGGTTTCTCTGTAGCTTTGGAGCCCGTCTCGGAGCTAGCTCTCGTAGACCAGGCTGGCCTCGAACTCACACAGATCCGCCTGCCTCTGCCTCCCGAGTGCTGCCTGGCTATTTGACTTTGTTGTTGTTGTTCTAAAACTTCTGTCTGGTTTCATTTCAAATTAATGTTTTCTAAAAATTTACTTATTTTTTTTATATGCAGGAATATTTTGCTTGCATTTGTGTACGTGTACCGCATGTGTGCCTGGTGGCTTAGGGGGGGACAGAGGGCTGTCAGATGCCCGGGAACTGGAAATACAGATGTGTGAACTGCTGTGTGCAAGTTGGGGAGCCAGGTCCTCTGCAAGAGCAGCAAGCATTCTTAACCTCTGAGCCCCCCTATAGTTCCTCAAATTAGTGTCTTATTTTCAGATAACGTTCTATTTTTTGGTAGTTACCACTCTTTTTTCCCTAGTGTTAATAACTGTGTGTACACAGGTGTGTGTGTGTGGAGGCCATAGGATAAACACCAGAGACATCCTCTGAAACAAACACTATCTGGGCTGAGAGATGGCTCAGGGGTTAAGAGCACTGGCTGCTCTTCCAGATGCTAGGACCCAGAGCTCACAATTGTCTGTAATTCCAGTCCCAAGGGAGCTGATGTCTTTTCTAGTCCCTGTGGGCCCCCAGGCATGAACATGGTGAACAGACATACATTCAGGCAAAACAGCCACACACATAAAAGTAAATTAATTTATGAAAAGAATAAGAGACTGTTACCTCATTTTTGAGACATGGTCTTTCATTGGCTTGGAGGTCATCAATTAGCCTAGACTGACTGACCAACCTTCCCCAGGGTTCCTCCAGTCTGCCCCTACTTAGGTAGGACTGAGTTTACAAGTAGATAGCACAATCCCGTTTTAAATGAGGGTTCTGAGCGCTGAACTCAGATTCTCATGCGCGCAAGGCCCAAGGCAGGTGTGGAACCGCATCTGTGATGAGGAAGCAAAGGATGATGGAGATTAGTGTTGGGGCATTTCGGGTGGACCTTCTCACCTCTGCTGGCGGAGTTTATCACTCACAGATGTGCCCAGAGGCACTCGCAATCTACATAATCTCTCAGGGGCAAGCCCATTGTCTCCTGGGGGATTCTAGATGCTTTCCCTGGTTAATTTTTGTTGTTACTGTGACACTACCTGGAGTCAGCTGAGAAGGGGACTTGACAGAAGCATTGCCAGATGGGGAGTCACGTTCGTGAGAGATTGTCTTGATGGGTGATGTGCTGTTTACCACTCTGGAGGCTGCTGGGCCTGGTAGGTGGAGTCTGACAATAAGGCAGAATAAACTCTCCTGCAGCAGCCAGCTTTATTCAGAGCATCAGACAATTTGCATTCCAAGGGTTAAGAAGAGTCCCTTGAGTAAAGTGTCCAATCACAAGGACAAGCTGCACATGGCAAAAACATTTCTTTTCTTTAGAGGCGTATAAACAAATAACCATGACCAGTTGTAACGAATAGTCTGGAGTAAACTGCCATCTGCTACGCCTGGGAGGGGCACGCGGACACATTCCTGGACATGCCCGTGTTTTGTGAAGTCACAAAATTCTTGTTTTCTCGGCCTTTCCACAAGCGCTCAGAATTTCCCTCCCAGGATCCCTTCTTGGACTGTTCCGACAACGAGGGAGGGTGAGCATACTGTAAGCGGAGTTGGTCGTCTTTGGGCGGGTGGCCCTGAGCACGAGCCAGCAAGCCGCATTCCTCCATGATTTCTGCTTCCGTTCCTACTGGAGGTCCTGCCCGGGCGTCCCTCAGTGATGATCCATGACCTGGCAGTGCAAGCTGAAGCAAACCCTTCCCCTCCCCTGATTTGCTTTTGGTCAGCTTTCTCACAGCAACAGAAAGGCAAAGGAGAGCAACAGTCAATCTTATTCATCGCAGATTGTATCTTGTACTTGTGTCTATCCTCCTGCCTCACCTTCCTAAGGGCTAAGATTATAGGGGAGTGTGCCCCTGTGCCCGGGTTTTACTTTAAGCAAACATATTTCTCCTTTCTTTTTAAGCCTTTCACAGATATCCTTTGTTCATCTTTAGCAGGAGTTGTTTTTGCCTCTGGAATCTTTATGGCCTGGATTGTGAATACATTCTTGGGACACTGTCTTTATTTTTATTTGGCAACCAAGACTAACAGAGATCCTCCTGCCTCAGTCAACCAAGTGCTGGGATTTAAGGTATGTGTGGTGGAATCCCATTGTTTGCTCTTTGCACAGGTTCATGGCTTTACCGGCTCATACAAAAGATTTCTATTCTTTCCCACCAAGCTCAAGCTTGACGTTAAAGGCAGCCTTGGCGGTTTCTTTGATGGTCACACTTCTTCTGGTTGCTTTTTCAGGACAGCGTATCATCTTCTTCTTAGGAGGTCCAGTTTAATTCAGTTCCCCTTTTTCCTTGCATGGACCTGTGCTCAAACCTCTGCCACTGTGGGCATTGACATCCAGATCCCTAGTTCTGCTTCCATGGCCGAGAGCCATCTGAGCGCTTCCTCTCTCTGAGTTCTGGGGTTCCCCCGAGTTCTGGGGTTCCCCCGAGTTCTGGGGTTCCCCCGAGTTCTGGGGTTTTACTGTTTCTGGTGCTTAGAGGTTCTCCTTTCCTCTTCCATGCCACACATGGAGACTCTTTAAATTTTTAAATGATGATGATGATTATTTGGTATTAATATGTGTGTAATATGTGTTTGAGAGCCCATAAGCACACCCCTCAGTGCCACGGCACACAGTGGGAGTTAAAGGATTACTTTGGGACTTGGTTCTCTCTTTCTATCATGTGGGTTCCTGGAATTGAACTCAGGTCATTGGGTTTGGTGGCAAGCGCTTCATATAAAGCTATTCAGAGAGAGAAAATCACTAGGAGTTCAGCTGTGCGGGATTGCAAAACATTACCCAGCTGGGTGTAGTTGATGGTTTATACCCCTCATGGAGCAGGTTGGAGGGGTAGAGTCACAGGACCTCACCTGAGTATCTAGCCTTCCTTACCACTTGTTGTACGCAAATCTGTCCTAATTGCGTGTTACACTGGGCTGGGAAGTCGAGTGTGGTGTAATGGCTAGGGAAGCTTAAGGGTGGGGGCTGGGCAGAGGGAGAAGCAGTGGGACACAGCTGCATCTGTGTGGTTATGGGACTCCATCATCTCTGCCTGGTCTTTCCAGTGTGACTTTTTGACCCTCAGACAGTAAGTAGCTCCTCCTCTGTGCTCTCTATAAGGAAGCCCAGTAAACTCATAGAAAACCCAGAGAAAACTTTGGTGGAATCGTCCCTCACTCTTTTGTTGGGACCTTAGAAGGGAAGGCATACCTTGCTTATGTCTCCCTGGGAAGAAATTTTAGCAACAGACCTTATCCACTGAGGCATCTTGTTGGTCCTAATTTTATTGCACAAGTGGGTGTGGAGGCATTTAGGTGTGTGTGAAGGTCAGAGGCGGAAGTCAGACGTCTTCCTGGATCACTAGCCACCTTGTTTTTTGAGACAGGCACACTTACTGAAGCTGGCATTGATTCTGCAGAGGCTTCCACTACTGCGCCCAGCTTTTTTATGGATGCTGGGTGTGCAAATTCTTGTCCTCGACGCTGGGTGTGCAAATTCTTGTCCTCGTGTTTCTTCCCCAAGCACTCTACCAGCTGAGCCCACTCTCCAGCTCCTTTAATTTTATTTTTACTTAAGGTTGTCCAGTGTTTCTGGATAGTCTAGATAGGAGTCAGTCTGCATAGTCTACCTTAAGATTTATTTGCCGGGCATGGTGACGCACGCCTTTTAATCCCAGCACTCAGGAAGCAGAGGCAGGCAGATTTCTGAGTTTGAATCCAACCTGGTCTATATAGAGAGTTCCAGGACAGTCAGGGTTATGTAGAGAGAGACCCTGTTTCAAATAGTCAAATAAAACAAAAACAAACAAAACTTAATCACCTTTGCAGTCTCTAGCCCAGAACAATGCAGAAGGAAAACCTGTCAGGACCAGGCACTGACTGAATGAGTGAATGACTAAAACCTCACTTCTCTATGCAGTTGGAGGCAGTGTTCCTGTGAGCCCTGCCTCCTGCCTCTCTAGGAATTTGCTTGACTTTTAATTTTGACACAGTCTCCGAGGATAGTCCAGGCTGACCGGGCCATCCCTGTGAGTCAGCTTCCTGAGTGGGAATCTTTAACTGCCCCATCCTGCTCTGCTTGGTGTTTGAAGGTGGTGGCCACGTTCCCATATTGTGTGCTGATAGCTTCCCACAGCACCCCTGCCCAAAGGAAGGATTAAAGGACCACAGAGACCAGGACACGGAGCTTCCTTCCCCTGCTTTTTTTTTTTTTTTTTGGGTGGTGGTGGGGGAGGCTTTAAGAAAAGCATGCCTTTGATGAGACTGAGCCTCGGGCCCTTGTTTTACATTTTCTGTCAAATACCTTGTCGGAGGCCGGTTATTGATGCCATGCTCCGTTTTAATTCGCACTTCTCTGCTAATCAATTACAGCGTTTATCCATTAATCAGGTGTTCTGACAGGGTCAATAACTGCTTCTTGGGTCTTGCGTGAGATTGCACATCTTTCAAGCTAGGAATAATGCTTAGGAGTGAGATTTAAAGCATGGTGTGACTTTCCCAGGCTGATGGACGAAGGAAGCAAAAGAAGCCATCCAGTGGAGTTTAATATATTGGGGTGGCAGGATTTTCTCCCCAAGTATTTCATTAGCAAGGCTCAATGTTAGTAAAGTGTGGGCAGGTGGGCCTCAGTTTAAGAAAAACAGAAACATCAAAAAGTAATTATTCTCCGTACATCCCCATGACTGCATTCACCCAGAAGTACCACAAATGCCTTCGTTCTTCTGCATTGTTAATCAATAATATCTTGGCAATATCTGGGGTGAGAATAAAGCGATTTAAAGCCCAAATGTTTGTAGCTATTGCGACGTAAAATTCAACCCCAAATTTATATCAAATATCTTACTATAACGTGAGGAAAGAAGAAAATATTTTAGTTGGGTTTCCCTGTACAACTATCCGCCAGCCCATTTCTCACAAGACCCTTGAATCCACATTCCCATCCGTGTGTACACACGATTTTCACATCCCTTCGCCTCTGGGCTGCGCCACCACATACGCGGGTCTTGTAAATGGTCACAGAAATGGAAATTCTTTGCTAAATGGAGAGTTAAAAGGATGGGTCTAGGTTTCGGTGTTTTTGTTTTTAATGCTAGATGAACCCACATGTAATTGTCTTTCACGCAGGGTGGAGAGAAAAGACACTTGTGTAGGTTTTTTAGTTCTCCTCCATGTCACTTAGCTGTCCTGGGCGTTTTCTCGCTCTCCTCTGTTGTGTCAGTCCCTCGCGGTCAGGACTTTTGTTGTCTTTGTTTTTGGCTCTACCTCAGAAGCCCATCCCTTCTTTCATCTCCGGCCCATTCATGCACGAGGGAACAGTTGTGTCCTGTTGTGGGGATGTTCGGCCGGCTTTCAAACAGTAGGGTTTCCCTTTATTCTGCTCCGAGCAGTACAATGGGGCTGAATGTCTGCCGGAGAATGCACACACTAATATGCCAGGTTATTTGGTTTCTAAGAAGTCAATAAAAATACTACATTTAGGCTCAGCCCTTGGCTCCCTTCATCCCCCCCCACCCCCCTTGCTTTTCAAGTCTTTAGTTATAAATCTGTGTGTTTATTTCCTGTGGTAAAATGTACTTTTACGTATTTATTCAGAGCACGGAATCAACAAACACCTTGAGGAGAATGACTCAGGCGGTGAAGTTACTTCTACCAGGACTTGGAGAAGATGCCAAAAAGAACGGCTTGCCAGACTTATCTGGGCCAGACTTTCTGGTTGAAGGAACTACCACCACCTGTCTGCATTCACAAGAGTGGCTCTGAGGATTTCACCCAGACCGGCTTGCTTTACTGTTGTTTTGGGGCGCGCGCGCGCGCGCGCGCGCATGTGTGTGTGTGTGTGTGTGTGTGTGTGTGTGTGTGTGTGTGAGTGTGTGAGACGGGGTGAGCATTGACTGAGTGTACATAGTTACAAACATAAAAGGTCAAAGAAAACTTTTTTGAAAAAAGTTTGTGATGTCTCACTGCCCTGAACTTACATTCAGGAACAATCTTCAAAATTGTCTTTAATGGGCCATGAAAGAAAAAGTGTTCTTGTGTACCTTGCTAGGGTGCATCTGTCAGGGTCACTCTCCACCAGAGTCCTATTTAAGAAGGGATTGGGGTGAGTAGCTCAATCAACCACTGCGGTAAGAGGGAGCTCTGATTAATTCTCTCTCTTCTTTGTTACAACAGATAATTTCAGTAAATGTATGATATTCTCTTCTTAGCTGCTTCTGAGGCTTAGAGTTCCGGGGTGCTCCCTGCTGAGTGCTAGCATTTATGGGGCCTCCTTGGCTATGATGAAGAGGAGTGTGTTGAACACAGTGCTCTAATCCTTGACAGGCGAAGAGGGCTGTGCTTTCAACATGACTGTTCTCTGGGACCCTGACTTGAAGGTGCTGTTGGCCCAGAGGCAGAAACAAAGTCTTGTAAAACAAGGAAAGACCCAAGAGTAATAAGTCCGGTGCTTTGTCCTTTCTGGTTTTGTTTTTGTTTTGAAAGATCCTTGGACCAGCCTCTTTCTCAGAGACTCACAGTTTGGTAAGTTTCTGGGGAAAGTGTGAACTTTCACTACTTTTTTGAGAGGGAGCTGGAGCTGGCTGGGGATGGGCAGGGTCAGGTCGGGAACCCCAACCTATTGTCGCTTGTTGTCTTTTATTTACCAACTTTTTTGTTTGTTGAGAGTCTGTCAGAGAGATGAAGGGATGTTCTGAAGAAAGCCAGTGGGGAACGTTAGCTTTGGTTGTTTTGATCTAGAGGTAGGTCAGGGGGGGATAAAGTGCTTAGTGTAAAAACTCAGTCACACCTATTGTATTTTAAAAGCTGGTTTGGGAAATGTGTATGTTTATTTATTGCAAATGCAAAGTCTATTTGGTAGCCATACATTTAGGTGCTTTGAAAAGTTGGATTTCGGTTCTGATGGACCGGAACGACCCCCAGGGAGGCATTGTGGTGGTGTGTGAATCCCCCTTCATTTTCGGCTTACTCCCTGGATACCCTGGATCTGTTTTTAGAGCTGTTGCCTTCTGCTCGGTTAATCCAGGCACTGCACATGCGCTCGGAGCAACAGGTTTATAACAGTCTGTATGTACTTAAGAGGGAGCTTGGGTCTGTAAAGAGGGAATCCCTTATTTGCCATTTGAAGCGTGTTTTCAGTTGTAAGTAGCTCGGGTTGCTTTTCATGGATTTATACACCAATGTGTTTTATGTGAGATTTAAGTAATTCATTTCAGAGTGTGTTAGCCCTGATGGTCGTTCCAGTCCTTCTAAAAGCTTAACAACCAATTACAACTTTGAACAACTTATTATTGTATGATATTTGACTTCTTGTTTTTTTTTGGTAGTGTTTCTGGATTAAAAACCAAAAGATGAACTCATTCACTTTCCAAATGCTGTTTATAAACGCCGACTTTGTCAGCTTCACCGTAGTTTAACATCATGGTTTGATGTCAACCTAGTTGCTTTTTGCAGTTACACATAGATGACATTTGTACACGGCAGAAACGTCTCGGTATCTTTAGCATTCAGCAACCAGCCTTAACTCTGAGTGCCAGAGTGCACTGCTTTGTCCTCCGTCTGGGGGGCTTAGTTCTTGGAGTGTAAGGGAGTTCTGTAACTGGTCAACTTCCCAAGAGTGCTGGCTGGCGAGACTGCAGAAACATCGCTGTGTTGTAGTGGGAACTCAGGTGGTCGCTTATTTTCTCTGTAGTTCAGGCTGGGTAAGAGGGTTCAGTCCCTAAGTGTCCTGGCCACCGTGCACACTCCATGGCAACCTCTCACCCATCCCATGTCCTCTCCCTTCCCTAGGGCATCAGTTACTAACAGTCTAATTTCCATCAGTCACCCCGAGAGACAGTGATGTTACCCAATTGTTTTTTATGCTGTGCCCCCCACTCCCCCAAAGCATTGTAAGGTTCTAAGAGTGTCAGAGCTTCATTCCCCTGGGAAGTTCCTTCCTCTAAGGCCTCACAGACCAGAGAAGCTCTCTGCCTCAGTTGCTGGTTTGAGACATAGCCGCCGACTTTCTTTCTGTTTTGGGGTCCGGGAATCAGACCTAGGATCTCACAGGTCTTCGGCACAATGCTCTACCACTGAGCTGTAACACAGATATTTTTAAGTGTTTCCCCTAGTAGATTTACCTCCACCCCACCCCCACCCCGTGGCCAAATACTGCTTTTTTTTTTTTTTTTCAAGAAATCAGCATGGTCATTGTTGAGAAGAAAGAACGCCCATCAAATTGAGCAAGCTTCAGACTTTTTCCAGGACGGCAGGTCTTCTTTAGACAAAAGAGGGACGTGTGGAGGATCTCTCCTTTATAATCCGAGCCTTATACTCCTCTGGTCATTTATCTCTGAAACCGAGTGGGAAATGGAATGAATTCTGCCCTTTCCTCCCTTTCCCTCCTCTCTCTTTTCCTCCTTTGATTTTTGAGACTGTCTCACTCTGTAGCCCAGGCTGGCCTGGAACTCCTAGTAATCTTCCTTTCTCAGCCTCCTAAGTGCTGAGACTATAGAAATGCACCGTGCTTAAAAAACTGCTCTCCTATACCTGGACACGTCTCCCAGGGAACAACACATGTCAGTTTTATTTGCAGAGGAGATTAGTGGTAACGTTACAGGTCCCACTGTGTGTCTTTTCATATTAGTGTTTACATTATAGGTCCCACTGTGTGTCTTTCCATATTAGTGGTAATATTACAGGTCCCACTGTGTGTCTTTCCATATTAGTGGTAATATTACAGGCCCCACTGTGTGTCTTTTCATATTAGTGGTAACATTACAGGCCCCACTGTGTGTCTTCCCATATTAGCGTTGACATTACGGGGTCCCACTGTGTGTCTTTCCCTGTGTCTTGTGATGGGTAGCCTCCACAGTTCATTCCGTTCCCATCATTGAGCCCTTCTCACTACAGGAGAAGGTAAATAGAGAAGTTTCTAATCTATTTAGAAACACTTGTTCTGCCTACTTTGAACAGTCCTATCCTGGAAGCACTGTCCATCCTTGCTCACGGAGCCAGGGAAAGCAGAATGCAAGGGGCCACCGAAGTGCCTCCTTCCTGTAAGGCCGGATGAAAGGCTGCCTTGTGAACAAGCGGCTCTGGGAAGAATGACGCGGGCTCTTTTGTCTTTTCTAAGTGTGAATTCTAAAGCTGGGAGAGGTGTCTTTGTACGCTATGATATGCTTGACACATTGTCGCTGACCAGCAAATGTACTCAGCTATTCATATGGAGATAATGTATATGCAATCTTAGCCCAAAGACCCTCTGCTTATAGGTCAGCTACGAAGCCTTTCTTCCACACCCTTGTGGATCAGCCCCTTTTGTTAGCCACCTGTTTGAGTATTGGTTGTATTTAAGGAAAGAAAACACAAGGATTGGTGGATGGCGGTCGCCGCCAGTGTGTTTCTCTGCGTGCTACCCCTGGTCGCTGAACTGTGTGCCTCTGGACTCGTGGATCTGTTTGGGGACTGTGTGTCAGCTGGCTTTGATGGGCTTCAAAAGTGAACATAAAGAGAAGGCAGGAGGACATATCGTCGCACTTTGCCCTCCTAAGAGGAGCAAAGAAAGTGTGACAGCCTTTAGTTTGTCGGTGAGGCACTCCACAGTCATCTGGGAAGACTCTTTAGGGCTGGTGATGTCAGTAGAGCGATTTATTATCCAACATGTACATGGCCCTGGGTTCTGTCCCCAGCATCATCTAGAACCAAGGGCTTGTGGCACATGCCTGTGCACCCAACATTCAAGAAGAAGAAGGCCAGACCAGAAGTTAAAACATAGTCTGAGGTCAGCCTGGGCTACATGAGACCCTGTTTCAAAAAAACAGAAAGAAAATATTTTTTTTTCTCTCTCAGTTAGCAAAGTGTTTCTTCTGTTGCTAACATTAGGGCGAAAGGAGGGTCAGCTTTCAGCTCCTGCCAAGTCACCTCCGTCGCTGTCATGGGGCAGTGTCCCCAATTAGTGCTGCCAGCATTGGCCTAGCTAGTTAATACTGTCTTCTCCATTGAGTTGTAGGAGCTCACTGTCCTGCATTGATGTCTTCCCGTCATTTGTCTTAGAAAATGTGACTGTCACCGTGGTAAACACCAGGTGGAGCATGCTGAGGTTCTGGAGGGCCCTGGAGGAGGCTAGTGGATGGGTTCTCAGGTAGGTGTCCCTGGGTCTGTCGGATGCTAAAGGGGGCAGAAAGCATCTTGGTTGCTATGCCCATCAGTGTCTTTGGGACAGTGAGACTCCGAGACAGGTCTCCTCACAGGACAGGCATGGCTAAGCCAGGGTGCCGTGGCGAGCCATGGATGTGGTAAGATGGGGGTGTTCAAGAAGCCTGAGCAGAACAGACCAAGATGATTCTTTAGGGGAGCTGAGGGACACAGAGACCACAGCCAAAGGTCAGGAGGCCACTAGAAGGCTAAAAACACAGAAGGCAAAACTCCTTACCCAGGGTCCCCTTGCAGGAATGGGGACTCAGGCGGCAGCCTTGACTTTGTTATATTTTCACTGATATTGGCCAGATACTGGAAAGTTGCACTATCTAAAGAAAAATAAATAGGAGTTGGAAGACTTATCTATGGATTAGGTAAAGTAAATATAAATCCGACAAAACCATGTTTAAAAGTTGAGATCGGGTCGGGGATGTCTCAGTGAGTAGAGTCCTCACTATACAGATGTTAGGGCTTGAGCTTCAATCCCCAGACCTCACAAAGAATGGGGGCATTGTGGCATGCACCTCTTATCCTATGACGAGATGGGAGACAGCGCCCCCACCAGCTTAGTGTGGGCAGCAGTGAACAACAGAGAGACCCTGTCGCACACGAGGTGTGAGGACTGATACCCTAGGTTGTCCTTTGACCTCTACACAGGTGCCACGGCACATGGACACATGGGACACATATACATACATGCACACACATCATACATAGATCATGAGCATAAATAAAACTGCGTTGATAAAGGAAGTGTGCTGGCATTCGCCTGTCACCCTAGCATTCATGAGGTCCCCGGCAGGAGGATCGGAAGGTCAAAGTCATCCTCAACTACATCTCAAGTTCAAGGCTGTGTCTCAAAATAAAGCAAGAGCTGAGCTGTGGCTCAGTAGTAGAGCACTTGCCTGGTATCCCTAAGGCTCTGGATTTGATCCTCAGCACTGAGGGCGGCGGCTGGGGACCATTTTTATTCCTTAGTGAAACAGAAGAGCACAGGAGGTGACTGGAGAAGGGTGCTTCAAAGCATCGACACCAAACTCACTGGTGGTTTCACAGGAGGAACAGAAGTACAAGCCATTGTCCAGACGATGATGACCGAAGAGGGGGCCTTGCATGCGTCCTGACAGTGGGTGGATAGCGGGCACAGCGGGGCCGTGTTGGGCAGAACGGGTCTCAGACATGTCTAAAACATGGAACATGGATGATCATAGACTCTTGGGTGCTAATGGAGAGAGACTCCCAAAGGTGCCAACGAGGCCCGTACCGTCCCTCTACCTCTGTGAGTCCAGCCGAGGACAGAGGGTGACAGACCGTCCTGTTCCTGTTTCGCTGGAGCACCCAGGGCCTGATACTTGAGTTCCATAATGAGATCTGGCCCTTAGCTCCCTCTGCATTGGAGGTTGAGGTGATGACAGCTTTTGAAGGTACCGGACTCTGCGATGCCCCTGCAGGAAAGGACCTGAGTGTAGAGATTTTGTTTGTCTGTCTTTTGGTTTGTATGAACAGAGGTTCACGGGTCTATATATTCTTGCAGAGGCCAGAAGACAGCCTTCTATGTCTTCAGCAGTCATTAACCTGTGTCTTTGTGACGGTCTTTCCCTGGCCTGGAACTTACCAGTTACACTAGACCGACTGGCCAATGAGCCAGGGAACCTTCGGACTCTGCCTTCCCAGCACTGGGCTTACCGCTTTTCTTCCTCCTCTTCTTCTTCTTCTTCTTCTTCTTCTTCTTCTTCTTCTTCTTCTTCTTCTTCTTCTTCTTCTTCTTCTTC